>JBCFYV010011172.1:129893133-129912033 GCA_039000515.1 Timema cristinae
ATTCAGAATGGATACAAATCAGGATTTTGTGGATATTATGAGAATAGATATAAATCAGACTTGTTATTTGTGGTGAACGTTTAAGAAAATGTCTGAATGGAGACCATTCAGAATGGATACAAATCAGGATTTTGTGGATATTATGAGAATAGATATAAATCAGACTTTTTATTTGTGGTACTTGTTTAAGAAATGTCTGAATGGATACCATTCAGAATGGAAACCATTCAGAATGGAAACAATTCAGTCGTCTCCCGCTATGCATACGTAATAAGGCAAGGTCACAAGAACTTAGGTGTGTATTGACAAAAGTTTGGGGCCTCTATCTGGTGAATTACCTCTACGCATTACATTACGATACAACTTTAAGAAAGAGCCATATTGTTGTATCTTTCGGGGTGAACAAAGAAAGGTTTTACTTAAATAACTTTTTTTTTTAATGTTTTATATTCATCAGCCTTGCAAATGTTATGCCGCTTTGGCAAGTGGAGTAAATCCACATCTTTTGGCTAGTAACAAAATATATTTACAGTGCTAATGAATTTGAAACTGTTAATAACTTTCCAAATTGTTGGAAAAGATCAAAGGTATGGTGAAAAGACTATAATAGTGTTGTTCCCATCAACCATCACATTGTACTTCTACATTACAATATTATGACATAATTCCATAAATGAACATACAGATTAAAATACATTTGGGACTTTAATAAAATACATAACCTTGCTTAAAATGAGCTACAAAATCATAGATTTTAATTTTTAATTAGTGTTGAAATATGATTTCTGGATCTAGAGATTGAACTTGAAATAAAATTTAATAAGACTCACAACTTCCTTAAGTACTATGAAAATTCACTTCCACTATTAGTACCACAGATATCCATCAAGGTTCTTAGTATATAGTTTAATATTAACAATCTTACAAGATGTACATTCTTAAAAACCATATTTGATGGTAAACTTAATGTTTTTTTCAGAATAGAAAAAATATGTTTGGCAGCCAGCCCAAAATTCAATTTGTGGGCTACTACTTTCTTTATCTTCACCTTAGAAAAATAGTTCATTTTATTTAACACATTTTATACAGTAAATATTGAACAAAAACTAAAATAACAACTTTGTGATACTATAATAATCTACTAGTGGGAATCATTAACTTCACTAAACTGAGGGCGAGTCTTGTACTTGTACTTATGTAAATCTTTAGCCAAGTTTACATGAGTCAGTACTATGGTTAAATATAAAAGCAAACTAAGTGTATTTAAAAGGCACTAATGTTTGAAAAATAAAATTGTAGATAGAGACTGGCAGGATGCAAGATTTATATAATTAAAAATGGTACTGTAGTCATCTTGTCTAATGACATTGAATTTATGGTCTATTTTTAATATCTTTATATATTTATGTGTTATTTAATTTATACAGGGCAGTGAACAGTAAAGTACACTGAAATTCACTTTGGTGGGCATGGTTACAATGTATTGATGCTATTATTTATGTACTTTTATTTAACCAGGAATTTTTGGGGCACTTTACAATTCAGAGAATCAAATAAATTTGCAGTTAGAATTTAAATTAAAACAACTATTCAAACTTCCTAAGACTATAATATTAATAATAATGATAATAGTATTGGTATCTGAAGCAGGGAAATAAAAATTCTATGCTCTAAGCTTTGGAAACTCTGATTTAAGTTAAATTGTTTTAATTTTATTTGTGATGGTACCACATATATATTTTTTTAATCCTTGCTAAACTATAGGTATTTCAGTTTATAGTGATTTGTAGGAAGAAATAATAACATAGTTTTTAAAAAAAGTAATTGCATTTTAACCATTTGTAATTTTTATCTAATTATTAATCAATGTGCTACATATTATTATTATTTAGACCATTTTGTAATATAACAAGATGTTTGCAAAAAATAAAATTGCAGTGTTTTAAAAACTAACAAAACAAAGACTGAATTTAATGAATCTCTAGCAGTGGTTAAGCATGAAATGTTTCAAGGTTGTCTGTGCTTCTTATTAAAACTGTACCTGTGAAATGTTTTTGAGACACAAAAGGGCTATCAAATTTAAGAGCTAAGTAAGGTTAAAATGGTTTTCAAAAAAACCTCGAATTAGGCCATTGTATGAACTCTTTCTCTATATATATTTAATGTTTAATCCCAATCTCGAATTGTCTCCAAGATTCCAATTTGAAAACATTGCAACTAAACCCTAAAACAATTCATACACTCCAATCACGGTAGGAGTTACTCTCTGAAAGGTATTTATTTTTTCCTACCAATATCCTACTATATAATATATTTCTGGTAGGAAAAAAGGCCTTTCAGAAAACAATTCCTACACTGAACAGACTTACATAGTGAATACATGTATTAGTATCATTACTACTCTTGGTTATATTGTGATCACATAAAAATAATGTAACATTTTCAAAATTTTGAGGCAATTTACAATGAAAACAAGTCCTTTATTTACTTTTGAGCTGACATTTTAACTAAAGGTAAGCTCGTTCAATACATAAAACACTTTGTGTGAGCAACCAGTAGACCTCAGGTAATTTAAATGGGATTGTAAACATAAATAATTTTTAACGCTCAGGACATTTTTGAAATCTCAATATTGATGTACCAAATTCTAAGCTGTTAATAGTTGTACCGATATTTAGCTGCCAGAGTACAAAGCACTTTCTCTCTCCCTGAGGTACCATCATTGATTAGATTTTGTATATGCTACATCCCCAAGAGAGAGAGAGAGTATATAGTGCCGATTCAACACATGCATTTGCACATGGTGACAGTTTTGAGGGGCAAAAATTATGTTCAACAAGTTTAAATTGTTTACAGTAAAACATTATGTTGAGACACAGCCAAAATTGACATTCAGAATTAACTAGTAAAGCATATCATACAGTCAAATTTTCATTGGAAGAAAATTTAATAGATTTACTTTCCCATCAGGTCATGTTAGGTCATGTTATTTGCAGCTATCACTTTTGATAGATATTACCAACACCATTAAAATAGTAAAATGTTATTAATCAGTGTTGGCCACAAAAAAAAAAGTTTTATTTTATAAAAGGTTATTTCTATGAAAATTGTATTGTGATTTGAATAGTAGCAGAGTGCTCAACCACTCTCGGGTAGTATAAGATTTTACAGAAACACTGTAATCCTCTATTTGCACTTCTTCCCTACCTGCTTTAGTGACTGAATGGTCTAAGGCATCACCCTCGTGTTAAGACTCACCTGCTGATCATGGAGAGACTAGGGTTAAAATCCCAGTCAGGTCTAATGAAGGTGATTACTCTTAAATGGTTTCCCACTCTACTTACCTGCAAATGCAGGTATATTACCTCTAAAATGTTTCCTTCCTCATCTCTACCCTATTGGAGTAATTATCATACACACATATAACCTAAACGGGTAGTAAGACGCGGTGCTAATAATAATAACAGAACTTGGTTTCATCTGAAGGTCAGCTCAAGAGTATCCAGCGTGCTCTTAAGTTTTGTTCGTGAAAAATTGTATATTGCTTTTTGTATTTTTAAAATATCAGTGTACATTCTGTTTACGATGAAAGGTAAAGCAATCTTACCTTGAACGATTAGATTATGGCTATATTTTATAAAATGCATTACTTAATGGTTCTCAAACTGGGGTACTGTGTACCGCCAGGGTTACGAGAGCAGCTCTCAAGGGAAAATTGACAAAATGATAGGAAGAGAACCAAACATGGTGGGGAATTTTTGAGGTGACTAAAGTAAATTTTCTCCTTTGATAACCTGACATATGTCTTTTGGGAAAATGTATTGTGGTGGTACATTAGACATTTAGTCATGACCAAGCGGTACAATCTAAAAAGTGTTTGAGAACCACTGGTGTAATTCTTCAAGGTAAGCTTAATAACTTTCAGGGTAGGCTGAGTGTATATAATATAAAACAGAAAGCAAGTATCAGGAGTGGAATCATGGTGTCTACTCAACTCTACCAATGAAATTCCCAACATTTCCCCTGATTTAACCTGATCATTTACAAAAATTCCCAACTATAAAGTATGTCACATCCTGTTGACTCCCTCCTCTCTCTCCCCTCATTTTTCTATTTATCTTTTTTATGAATAATGATAAGTTTTAAAATTTAGATAAACTTCTTTTTAATTTGTATTAACATTGTTTACTAGGAATTATAAAATATTATTACACAGCTACAAACAAAAAAACTACAATTAAATAACATTATTATTTATTGATTTAATGATTATTATTATATTTCATATTTTGAGTAAAACAACATTTTCCTGGATTTTTATTGTAATTTACCAAATTCCCGACTTATTCCCGTTTTCCCCTGATCACTTCAAATTTCTGCCTAATTCCAGTTTTCCCTGATTTTCCCTGATGGTAGACACCCTGGGAATATAGAAAAATAGCAAATTATTTTTATGGCTTTTAAAATAAATTTGAGTGCAGGGTGTACAAAAGGGAGGGGAGAACAGTGTTTAAGTTGGAGAAGTAAATGGGTGACCAGTCAACATTAGCAGAGGGCGACTAAACCTGTAGTGCTGCTTCTACCAGAGCATAAGGTCAATCATTTAGGAAGTGAATATGTGCAGTTGTAACACGCTCTACATGCTGACAATACTTCAACAAACACTATCAACAACAGGTAGGCCTAAATACAATTCATCTAAGGTATTTTATTTTATATCATTGCAACAGAAAATTAATAAAAATACACAACATTAAATAGTGTTAAGTACATGCCATGGATGAAAATTGTTCCATATAAGTGTATCTAACGTTGACAAAACTCCATTTGATTATAATATAACTAAAAATAATCTAAAAAATTGTGCTTTTAAAAACATCACAAACACTACATTTGCTAGTAAATTATATTTTATATTTCATGATTACTTAGAAATGTATCAACAGTTGACAGATATGCAAGAGAAGGAATGATATTGTAAACACTAGCACCTATAAGATACACATTTACATATAAGACCTAAACTGACTTGTGTTCATCAAAAGTCATCACGTATGCGATTTGATTCCACATCCGAACCCTTTTTCTGGAAGCCGTATTTTGAAAGTAGGCTGTTGCATTCTTCACGGTTCAGTGGGGCCAAATCTAATCTCTCCAATTCCTGATGATTAATAAGAAGCATTTAAAAAAATTAAATAATTGAGTGAAAAATGTGAAATGACTGATATAGAATGTATTAAATAAATAAGTATTAGTTTATTAATTGTTACTTTCAAATGATAATCTTTGGGTCTGCAAATAAAAAGTTATTTTCGGCTATAATTTCAGTGAGCAGTATCACTATGCTGTGGGTAACCTACCTTTTCATTTTCATCAAGAAGGATTAGTTCAGGAGAAGCTCCAGGAATTGGCTTGAAAACAACATTCTCGCTGTATTAAATTAAGAAATTCAACAGACAATGTAATCACTTATTATTGAGAACTTTTGATAAACTGTAAATGCAAATTCTTGACCTGAAAATGTTTGAAAGTAGTTTTTTTTAATAAGTCAAATAAAAGATGTTACAATTAAAACGTTATTAGTATATGAGAGTGGCTTCTATAACATTGAATCAGTGGTTCATGTTTGGCATTTTAAAGTGTAAAAAATATATTTTCAATATTTTCAAATGCTATTAAACAAAGTTTTAAAGATATAACTTACACAAATATTTACTTTAATATATGAATCTGTTACTACCAGAACAAACACTAGTGTTGGTATATTGTTAATGTAGGCTATATTAAAAACTTATGTGTAGTAATAAGGACAAAGCCTATAACTTCAATGGCCATTTCATATTGTGCAGGGCAAGCAGATGCAATCAATATACTTTTCTTGCATTATGCATTCTACAAAATGTCTAAGATATGTACAACTGTGTCTACAAATGGTGTCAATTATCCTACAAACCAATATAAAACAAGCCTACAGTGTAACTTATTATTTATTCAATGTTTAAGCACTAATAAATAATCATTCAAAAGATCTACATGGCTATTTTAATGTTCAAACTTGGGTGAACAACTATACACTGCACGCATACCAGTACTGGTGAAAAATGACCTAGGTTGTGAAGCTCACGCATGACTGGATTACCAGTGACAGGTTGGTTGAGGTTTTAATCTTGCCCAAGTGCACTTTGAGGTGTTTTTATATCTGATTTATCTTAAATTTTTTACCATCCTCTTTCCATACTAATCAGGTTAATTTCCTCTACATTCCTAATCCTTGCCACACATATTAGGCCGTTGTTAAACTATTGTTAGCAAACATGATGAGTTCCTGTGCTCAAAATAATTTTGTTGTCTCTTTGATTTATCTGTACATGAAAAGAAACTAAGATATAGCTTATAATATCAAATATTCTATACAATTTATAATATTACAAAAATGACAAAAACGGTTCAATTTATCTTAAAACCGAGTATTCTTGGGCCAAGATTCATTAAAGGGAGCAAATAGATGTACAGTTTTAGAGCAACTTTGCCCTATTTATTTTCACCCAGTCAGGAGTATGTGCACCCTTAAAATAATATCACTTTGATCAATTGAAATGGCATATTATCTTAACACTTCAGAATGACTGTACTCAAATTAATGATTAAGAAATCCAAAATAATATGTGTCTTACAACTCCCCAATATGTTCAAATCTAGATTTAGAAATAGTGAACAAAATTTTATTCCTCAACTGGTATTGTTGCATTTTATAACCGACATTCCTAGTTGGCATTCCTTTAGTTATTATAAGACAAAACATCATAAAAAATCATCAAAAAAACTACAAAATGAAGAATATTTCTATATATCCAAAGAGGTTTTGCTTTCTACTAAATCCAAAGACATCTTGTCATAAAATATGGCATCTGGCTATATTTTAAAAACATGTTCTAAAGTTTCTATAAATGTTTTATATGCAATACCATAGCATTGACATGGAAGTACATTCTTCACATGGATTGGTAAAAAACAACCAATTGATGTTTTGGCAACATCACCATAATTCTTGCACCTTGTTTATGAATGAAGAATTGGAGAAAATTAAAATGGTGCATCTTGGGCACAAAGTTTTGACAGTGTGTCCAGCCAAACCATATTTTAGAATTCTCGACTTTTCCAGAGCCAATTTAAAACTTTTCCAGTCCTTATATTACAAATACTATTTTATTAAGATCGCAAATGGATGCAATAATATTTTTAAACACATTCTGAAATTGTGACACTATATGAAGGGTTACAGCCTAAACGTGATGGGTTATTGGGTAGAGTGATCTAAGTTAGATGTCATTGAGATCATATTGAGACATTAAAATATTGCTTTGCACAAAAAATAAATACATGAAGTAGAAGGATGGAAAGATAAGACACAAAAATTCCATGTTTACTTTGAGAAATAAAACTAGTATGTTAAACTGTGTTAAAAGAGATTGTGGTGTGTATTAAATCATAGAAAAATGTAATTTTGACTACTGTAAATACAATTTGAGTATTTTTTTAGTGACTATGTGAAAATTTCAGAAGTATAATTATATTCCCTGACTTTTCCTGTTTTCCAGGTTTTCCAGATCACTGGACACCCTGATTTTTTTGCCATTTCTATACTTGTACACTTAAGTTAATCCAGGTCCTGAACAGTCCCCAAATTTAACTGTTTATTTACTTATATTTCTTTAACTTATCAGACGGACTCTTTACTTTTAGTTTTACTAGACTTCTAGATGCCTCAGATAAAATATTTTAAACATAAATAACTTCAAAATGTTGGGTTTATTTTTTCTATCTTAGGGTGGCGTTGTTACCACAAAGCAACTATTTCTGCTCTGCTATTAGTCTTTCAGGTCCTGGTAAGATTTATAAAGATCCCAAGTAGAAGCAGTAGCATAACTATCCCTAGTCTCCACGGGTGGGGCCATGGCTGCCTTGTTCTTCAGAGCACTGTAAGTTGTCTGAACCTCAGCATTACTAGTGTATCGCAATCTACCTTTGCCAACAGTCATGTACTCGTAATATGCATTATCTTTCTCAACCTCATCACCTTCTGGGGTTCCTTTTATTTCTGTTAAGCTTGGTCGCTCCAATAGGAAAAATGTTGGGGTTTCTCTCAGAATCAGGATTACTCTAGGGGGTGGCTCAGGCTCTTTTATTTTCTTGAGAACATAGTCTTTTGGAGGAACCCACTTCTTCTCAGAGTGCTCTTCTGAAGAATCACTCAGACAAATTTGTAGTTTATCATACTCTGATTCAGAATATGGCAAATGTATGGGTCCTACATCCACAGGAGATATTTTTGATGAAATCACAGTAGATGAAGCTTCAGACATGTGAGAGCTTGAATGTGAGGCTGTGGTTTGTGTCACATCGCAAGAAGACTTCTTCAACACCTTTACAAGTTGGCGGTTGCTGATATACAATGGTTTAGGTGTGCAATCAACACCATCCACAATTATTTTATAACCTGCTCTACTACTTTGTATCTTGTTAGTGGCATTAGTTCTAGCAATGTCACTATTAGAAGATGGCCTTGACGATTTGCCAGGCAGTGAGGCTGCCATTTTAAAAGAATATTAATTTGTTAAATAACAGCTAATCTAAAGTGTGAAATTAAGGATACTAAGATGGAACATCTCCAAAAATGAAGGCTTTCACTTCGGGTAGACGGTTTAGTCGACATGCTCTGCAGCTCTGAAAGAAAAATATCAAGCTCAAGACAACTTTTAAAACTAATGAGAGTGGTAGTCATTTCACCTCAGAGATCTTTCTCACTGTGACTATAATCATTTAACACTAACAACGGTAAATCACCTTTTCAATGATAATAAGGGAGGTGGATGGGATTAGGAAAATCTTCAAGTATTAACAAATTATTCACCCCACACAAATGACATGCTAAACAACTTCATACTTTGCAGATCAAAGTTCATAATCAAAACAAGACAAATACTATTGAGGACAGAGTAATAGCTCATAGGCTTAGACCAAGATTTTTCTTCCTACACCCATTTCTTTGGTGCATTCGACCTCTTTTGGAAGGTGAATGCCTGAAATAAATGGAATGAGAGTGCAAGGGAAAATATCAATATACTCTTACCATTCTAATTTACCCTTATGATGAGCAGAAGAACTCATACAAATAATTTGTTATCTAATACAACCTTCAAAGGATCCAAATTTAATTATATGATTATGGACACTGAGTCATGCATGCTATTTTGTTTTAGATCATTTATGATTTGGTGTATGGATGTTGTGTAAGGTAAAGGAGTGCGCAAGGATAGGAAAGTGTGGAGAAAGTTAGTAAGGATGGAGAAAGTATGGGGTGGTTTTTTAAGCTATATGCACAGTTGCTTGCCTATCTTGTAAGGGAATGGTGTGGTTAGGTCTGTAGGCCTATGTATGTAGTATGTATGTATGTATGAACACTCAATGGACTAGTGGCTGTTACCATGCTTTGGATAGTTAATTATATATATTAGGACGGCAGAAAGAGGAATAGCAATGATTTAGGGAATAGAGGTCAACAATAGACTTAATCTTTGCCATACAACAGTTGATGGAAAGAAGGTATGAATATGGGAAAGACTTGTAATGGTATGTATGGATGTGGGGGGTGGGTGGGGGCATATCATAGCGTGGATAGAAATAAAGTTTGGAAAGCAATGGAGGAGGTCGAAGTGGAAAGAGGAGTTGTAATGAGAGTGAAAAGCTTGTATGATGATGACAAGAGTTGTGTTAAGAATTAGATGGGAGGACAGAGTGGTTTCAAATAAAGAATGGAGTGAAGCAAGGAAGTGCCCTTTCACCATTACTATTTGTAATGGTATTGGAAATGATCATGAACAAAGTGGCAGGAAAATTCATGGAGGAAAAAATGAAAGACATGATGTTTGCTGGTGATTTGATGGTATGGAGAAAGAAGGAAGAGGGAGTACAGGAACTACAACAAGAATGGAATGAGGAAGTAAAAGAGTATGGAATTAAATTTAGCATGGTAAAGTGTTAAGTGATGGTAATGATATGGAAGAGAGTAAGGCTTAGTAAAGCTATAAAGTTGGATGGAGTAGAGCTGAGAAGAGTGCAGAATGTAAAATAAGTTATAAGCATGATTGAGGTGAAAGGTGAAGGTAGAGAGGATGTAATGAGAAGAGGACAGTAGGGAGAGTTGTTCTATGGGTGTGTATGTGACCTGCTATGGAGAAGAGAAGTGCCCTTGATATGTAAAGAAATGTTGTACAGGGCATGCTTTGTACCCAATGTCACACATGCAGCAGAAACATGGACGTTGAATGTAAGAGATAGAAGGAAAATGGAAGCCATGGGAATTAAGTTTGTGAGGACAATTATAGCTGTCATGAAAGAAACAGGATAAGGTATTAAGCTATCCGAGAAAGAGTGGGAGTGGAGGGAGTACATGAGATAGTAGAGGAAATAAGACTGAGACGATATGGACACGTAATGAGGATGGAAAAAGAAAGGATGTCAAAGAAAATGATAAGGATGAAGTATGTAGTAAAAAACCGCAAGGGAGGCCAAGAAAGAGATGGGAGAGGCAGTTTACAGGAAGTGTTCAAATGAAAGAAATTGAAGGAGGGATAATGGTGGAAGGATAGAGGAGGACAGAGCCACTTTACTAAACTGACCTATCCATAGGCCGGAAACAGTTGATGATGATGATGATGATGATCTATACTATAGAATAATATAGGATATTAATAAAATTAAAAGCATGTTTATCTGTAATGAGCATTGCACCATATCTACCCCACGCTGAGGTTTGAAATTTTTAAAAAAATTAGTAGCCTCCGTGCATTAATGTATGCATCTTAAATTAAAATATACCAAGTAACTACACAAAAATGTTTTACCACCTCTATGAATGGGTGGCATACTTTTAAACTTTTAAGTGATGCATTGAACTTTTGAGTTCCTAATGCCATAAAGCAGAGGTCGGCAAACTATGGCCCACGGGTCATATCCGGCCTGCCACCTCTTTTTGTTATGGCCCTCAAGTTAAGAATAGATTTTACATAAAATTCAAATTCTTTCAAATTTAAAAGTACTTGCTATAATGGAACGGCTGACTGCTGAGTTGAGGAGTTGCGAGAAAGACAGTATGTGGCGCTCCTATAGCTATGCATTCACACTTGCTTGGTGGCCTCTGCTGTGACACCACACAGTTATAATTTGACAGTGTTTCCAGTGCAAATGTATCATTGTTTTGCGACATTTTGTTCTCATTTTATAAGCTGTGCATATCCATCATGACACTGTCAAAATTAAAAAAAAAAAAAAAAAAGTGGGCTTTGAATGTCATGTTTTTTAAGGCCAAGTGGAGTGTGAATTATTTTGAAATAAATGACAAAGCATTGTGTTTATTATGTAATGACAATATAGCTGTACTAAAAGCGTACCATATACATCGTCATTACCAGACTAAGTACTTAAGTACTCGATACAATATCACCAACTCACAAAAAACCAATAATCAGAAAAATTGGAAACTTTAAAATGGAATATTGCATCACAGTGTGATTTCTTCCGAAATTGAAAAATAAAAATGAGGCTACCATTAAAGTAAGTTTACGAGTAGTTCACTTTTCAGCCAAGGGAGGAGAGCTCTTTACTGATGGTTAGTTAATTAAATCATGTTTGATTGTAGCAGCCAAATAAATGTATCAAGGGAAAAAGAATTTATTTAAATCTATCAGCCTTTTTTGGAGAACAGTTGCTCGAAGAGTATTTTTATTAGCACTGCGTCTTATTACCTGTTCGGGTTGCACGCCTTTGTACTAATTACAATAATAGGTTTGGATTAGGAAGGTTTAATTGAGAGGACATGCACCCGCATTAGTGTGGAGGTGGAGTGGAAAATCATTTCCAGGCAAAAACACCCTCAACGCACCTGACCAAGATTGAACCTCAATCTCCCAGTCTTCGGCAGTCTAGTCCAACACAAGAGTAGCGCGTCAGACCAAGTGGCCATTAAAGAGGGTCCTCGAAGAGTTGAGGACATTGGGAGCAATATCAATAGCCAATTAAATAACAAAGCAGATAATTGTGAGTGGTTTTCCTTGACTCTTGGTAGGTCTACAAATGTTACCGATACTGATCAGTTGCTACCGTTTATTTGAGGAGTCAATGCTGAGTTTGAAAAGAATGAAGAGTAAGCTTCTATGAACAGTCTTCATGGAACACTAGAGGCAAAAATATTTAATTTTTCGAGGAAGTTGAGAAAACATTAACAAAGTGGAATCAGCTAAAATATGTCATGACTGTTGGTGGTAAAAATATGTGTAACAAAGAAAGGCTTAGTTGGAGACATTTAAAAGGTTTGTGAAAATTCAAGGTATTTAAAGCTAATGGTGATTCATTATATTTTTCACCAGCAGGTAAGTACTTTGCGGGACATATTTAAATCCATCAAGTGTTCTTGAACAAGTTGTATCAATGCTGAACTTCATTCGCTCTTGTGGACTTAATGAATGTCAGGTTCCATGATTTTTTGTTGTTGTCAGAAATGTAAACTAAATATCCTGACTTGACCTACCATACAGCAGTTTGTTGGCTCAGCAGTAGAGTTTTAATGAGATTTTTCGGATCTTGATGCAAATGCAGAAGACATTTTCATATTTAAAATCCATTTGACTGTACAATTGAGGAGCTTTCACCTAACCTTTAATTGGAAGTGATTAATCTTAATTATTATGACATGCCAAAAAGTAAATTTCAAGAGAAAATTAAACAGTTCTATACATGTCTTCCAAGCCATAAATATGGTAAATTAAGATCATATGCTCGGGGTTTTATATCTACATTTGGCAGTACCTACCTGTGTGAAAGGACATTTTCAAAGATGAAATATGTAAAATCTCAATACAGGTCAAAATTAACAGATGAACATTTGCAATCCATTTTTATAATAGGGAGTACTAGTTTTGAACCTCAATTTTGTGAGATATCTCAAAAAATGTGATTCAATTCTTCTCATTAGTAGAGATGTATTTCAAACAAATGTAGCTACTTATTATTATCATTACATAACATTTTGTTCAATAAATTTGTGAAAACTTGTTTTTCCCCCTTGTTATCTAAGTATATAAATATCTTCAAGTTTGCCACTTGGCCAGTAGAGCCTAAAATATTTACATTTGGCCCTTTAAAAAAAAAAGTTTGCTGACCCCTGTCATAGAGTGTGAAAGGCTGTACCAGAAGTCTTGAGAATCCCTAAGTTATCTTGACTTGATTAAAACACACGCCCCAGGCACTTCCTATCAAAAGTGCAGCAGACAATTCGAACAACAACAAACCTTGCTACATACTTGGGACCACAGTTCTACTATATTCCGTTCACGATAGGTTTTTACCTGGATGGCAGTTCGAAATCATATGTTTAGATTTTGGGTGCCAACACTTGTAAAAGATCACAGTTTTGTTATAAATGTAAAGATTTTAATTACCTGTTATATATTACATTTAAAATAACGTAAACTTAAGTTTTTCATACTATTTCATTTTTTTAAATAATTTCTTTTTAACCAACTCGAAACAATATTTTAAACATAATTAAAAGTACTTATTTTTGTTTTGGAACGTTACTGATTTTGTGTAATATAGTGCACACATCAATACCTTTTAATATAGGCATCGTATTTACTTGGAAAAGAAAAATACTTGTAATTTTTTTACATACAATAAATGATTTCATGATTATTTTATCGTATTTTGAAATATTTAACTGAATAAAATATTTTATCAACTGCGTGTCTGCATCATTGTAAAAAACTTGTTTACCGTTATGTTCAATCATATGGTTTAGATTCGTCAGTGGCCATTTTAAAGATATGTTCGTTAGAAGTTTTTGTGAAAGTGGTGTTAATATTTTTTTTAAGGGAATAAAACTATAAATAAACTTTGTGTCCGACCTCAAATAAATATATAAATAATATTGTCCTAAATTACTGTGGTTAACTATTACATTAATATATTACCATCTGTTTTCATTACAGTCATCCAAAGTGATAGATGTCAGCTGTTGGCGTATTTGATATATTAGGAATTACGTCTAGTAACATTTCGAGCTGTCATTCAGGTAAACTTAGCTCGTGAATGCCTTATACCTACCTATGATCTTAGTAACTATATCAAAAGCCAACCATCAGAACTATAATGAAAATAAATATCTTGCGGCGTTTAATATAGGCACCATTTTATTGTTTGTATCGCCTGTTTTCACATTGTTTTATGGAAATTAAGAATGGAAATAAACAATTTGCTAATTTTTTGGGATAAAAGATGGTAGGCATAACTTATATTGATTTTAACCAACTTTTCTAATAACAACTTCTTAATATTATAAAATGAGTCTGCTCTAGCAATTGTATAATTTAAAATGGTGGGCAATCTAGGAATTTGTGTAATTTAAAATGGTGAGAAACATGAGTTCTGAGCTCTAGCAGATGAAAAAAATAATAATATACATAAATACATAACTAATCAAGCCATTACCTTATGGGGTAGGCAAGAACAACAATTCTGTAGTTAATCTAACCTCACTAACTTTCTCCACACTTCCCTATCCTTGCATGCTCCCTTCGCTTCAACAACATCTACACACCTAGTCATAAATGCTCTTTTATTCTTTTAAAATTCTTAATTTTTCTCTTTTCACATATTCATTTACAACATTTAGCCACATCTTACATGGCCTACCCCTTCCTTTTGATCCATAAACTTTACCTTCATATATTTGTTTCGTCACTCAAGCCATTCTCATCCTCTCAATATGCCCAAAACAACCTAAGACGTTTATCATTTCCTGATCCATCCTCATAAAAAACCATTACCTTAATTGTGGCTACATTTATACGAAGATCCACGCTTTCTGTCGCCACATTCAAACGAATTAATGCATTCTGCAAGTCACTTTCCTTCTGTCATTAATACGACATCACCTGCATATAACAGCACTCACTCATTCGCATTATCCAATTGTACACCAACCATGTCCTCACAAGCATCCCTCATATATAATAAAATAGTTACAAATCAAATACCACACCAAGGATGTGTCAATGACGTATTGCTTCCATCCTTAGACTCAGGGGCGTGTGAGAGATCGTTCAGCATCCTTGGTGATAATTTGAACAAATCTACACATGGTCACATGATTATCGATAAAACTGGCAAGGGTATATCAAGGTGACAGTGCACAGGTAAATAATTCAGATACAGTTTAGGTAAGAGCGAACCTATGGTAAGTAGTTTTTTTTAAATTTAGTATAAAGATAGTATGAAGACATTATCAAACTTAATGGCTTAGTGGTAAAAGAGAGATTATTCCTGATTTACACAATTTTCCTCCCCACTCCCCCCTCCTTTGTGCTATAATTAACACATTACCCCTTTTTAAAAGGGGGCCAAGTCATTCATGATTCAGTTCCATTTAATGAAAGTTAAAAAAAAAAAATCAACCTTGATCATCTTGGGTTAAAGTGCTCGCCTCAGGACCGATGTTCACAAGTCAAAACCCAGCCGGGATCCACGGATTTTTCTTGAGCGATAAAAATTCGTAGCACAGCTTAATTCGTAGGAGAAGTGAAACTGTCGGTCCCATGTAGATTCTTTCATGTAAAATAATACCTTTACCGGCAAATTTGGTAGGCCCTTTCGCTCTTATAGAAATTATTATGTACTAATATAATCAGTCATTCAGAAAATGCATGTTGAATACCTTAAATAAATATAAAAATAAATAAATGTTACTTACTTCTATTCTAGCTCCTACAATACCTTCATTTAAACTTCCTTGTACAGTATTTATTAATATAAGTACAGATATAAATAGATAACCTAATAATTCACCAGCCATTTTTAAATGGACTCTTTCAACTCTGGAGTGAATTATAATAGGTTTAATCTCGGATTGATGGATTCGAACAATATTGACAAGAGAGATGCAGTTCGCGAACTAACAAAACAAATTGAACTATTCAGTTCCTCCAGTTGAGTTGGTCAAGCTATTCATCTATTCAACATGAACGTATTCAAATTAAACTATGTACCATTTATCTCTGCTATGATGGACAAGATGAAGCGATCCAAGATCGGAATTTTACGGCCTATCTCCGTCGCAAAAACGAAGTGTGGGTCACTTGTGGGATAGTTTCTTTCTTGTTATTAGATCCATGACTCCCTTTGTTCAACAGATACCTAAAATCCACAAATCTATAACTCTAATAAATAAGCATTATTTCCTAATAAGAACATAGGCCTCTTTAAGACGAATAATTTAACCACATCCTACAAAACTCAAATATTTTAAAACTATTATTAATCGAAGAGTTGGGCCAGTTTTTACTATGCTAATATGAGCATAAAATAATTTTTGAATAATTATAATTTTTTTAATTTGTTTTAATGTGTTTTTTGTTTTGATTTCAAATAAAACACAGTCAGATATTTTGAAAATAATTATTTTACATCTAAACAAAAATAACACTCATTCCAAACAGTTACCAAAACAATTTAAATATAATCTTTATTTTGCTATTTCCAGCATAATGCATAGCAATTGGGATAAATTAAAATTTGAAAAAAATTCCCCCTGGCGGTTGACCTTTAATTATGAAACTTATGATGTAATGAAGAATAGTCCGTTTTTTATTAAAATTTATGATATAAACATATAATAGAAAACTATCACATCCCTCTTTTTTAAATTAAAATAAAAGTTGCATCATGCATCCTTTAATTTATAAATTTAAATATGTTATAAAAATTATCTACAAAAAATAGACACATTATTTAGCTATACTTGAATATACCTCCTGATATGTTTTATTATCCTAGTACTTCTCAACAGTTTTTTTCGGTTTTAGATACACCAAACTATATATTGCGCTCAGAACCATCTGTAAAACAAGATTTGTACCCTATTTGGTTTCAAAATAGTTCATATAATATATCCTAGATGCTTCTGTCATTTAGAATGTGATTTACAAATTGGTTCTGTTTTCAAGTCAGCAGATAAATATTACTGACAGAGCCAACTGTGAATCAACCTACATGTATATGTACTATTTTGTCAAAACAGTTAATTGATTATATCATAGATGGCTTTGTCAATAAACTAGCATTTAAAAAAAGAGGAGGTTAGGATTTCTCAGATAGAAAACAAGTCTGTTAAGAAGTATTAGAAAAATAAAACAAACAAAGAGGTATTGCAAAATAAAATAATCACCAAAATAAGTATTCATGCGTTTTTCACTCCCATAAAGTTTAAAAAGTAAATATTTTAAACAACTTATTAGAACAAAATTTAAACGCAAACAAAAAGGTAAATATTTAATGAATTTAAATGTTCATTAATAAATTCTGTAAATCGATCGTGTAAATCCGATACCGCTACAATCATTATTTGTATAAAATAGTATTTTTACACCATTTTGCTTTTGAATTTAAATTTTAATCAGCATCATAATCATAGTAAGTAACATAAATTTAAATGGAGAATGAATTACTTTGAAATATTTTGGTTTGTGTAGGTATTAAGATACTTGTACCAAATGTGTTTTATGCATTTCTACATTTGGCATAAAACTTAATTTTAAAATAAAATATATAATATAAGAGAGGTGTAGCTCGCAAGCTAATAGTTCAAATCGAACTCTTCCTTCAACTGAACTAGACAACCTAGTTCACTTCCCTGGCATCAACTATAGTGGATCTAAGACTTAAATGGTGGTGCCTGACAGCAAGTAAAAGTTACCAGACCAAATTATGTATCCCTACGCCAAGCCATATGATCTGCAAAAAAAGTTTAGCACTTGATTTATAGTACAAGCAAGTGTCGTGTGATAGCATTGATCTATATAATATAACTGGATGGACATTCACATACACATTGCCAAGGACAAAAGTGTGACGCTCGAGTTTATCGTCTGCTACAATGCGGGGTGGAGGGGGGGCAGATTTAACGGTTTCTTTCAATGTTCTTATGCGAAAACATGTCTCTGATGAATAAAAGTATTATTGTTTGAAAATAGTGAAGTATTATACCACACTTTCCTGAAGAAACATTTTCATTAAACGATATACAATTCAGTTTGAAAGGTAATATTATACATATACAAATAAAATCTTATTTAAATATGTAGTTATCATCAATGTCGTTTACAGTCTTCAAAGACTACACTTATATTTAAATTTGGCTATTAGCTTGTATATTGGTTTCGGAAACCATAGGCCATTATATTGAAAGTTCGCTTTGTTGGTATAGCAATTTAACATTTATTCATTATTAATACTGGTACATTTTTATGCATATGTTGGTAGCTTTGTTTATAGTATGTTCTTGCCTGATATGTATTTAGAATTTTAGTACATTTAATATCTCGTTTAATAAACTACTTTTCAATCCGGTAATGTTTGATGTTCATAGAGTAAACGTTATAAAAACCTGTGGTGGCACGTTTTCACGCTTAATATAATGAATAAGGTATCTTAAAACTTTCATTTTTTTTAATGACAAACGTTGTGTAGTTGGCATACATTCAACCTATCAATTAGGTTATAGGTTTGTAGAAAGTATTATTTCATTTTAATTTTTAAAGTTGGTTTATTTCTTATATATTGCTTTCAGAAACCATATTATGTTGAGAGTTCGTTAACTATAATGAAACAAGTTAGGTAAGAACTGTATTACATTTGTTTGAATGGCATACTTTGTGTAGAAGTCTTACGTTCCAATGTTAATTTAGGTTATAACCTTATAGAAAGTACGGTATCTACTAAACCCCGAATCTAGTAATAATCCCCATTTGTAAAGCTTTATTTCGTAACATAATGATAAAATATATTTTG
>JBCFYV010011172.1:129912133-129932009 GCA_039000515.1 Timema cristinae
TTTTAACCTTTAGGAAGTACGGTATTACTAAACCGAATCTAGTAATAATCCCATTTGAAAGTTTTTATTTAAACATATGATAAAATATATTTGGTTGGAAAATGTCCATTTAAAACGGAAGTAAAAATTTAATTCGGAAGATTTTATATAAAAAACCCAGTATAGGGTTAGAATTTGGGCGAAATAAAGCTTCAATTGAGTTCCTTTCAAAAATGATGTATTATTGGCTACTAATTATTCAAGAAAAATAAGCAGTTTCTAGCTTTTATTTTCTTTCAAAGCTTTTACCAACATATTTTTTTTAAAATTTAACTAATCCCATGGATGTATTCATACTTCAATCAAAATTAATGAACGATTTCAAAAACCACATTGCCTTGTATGGGTGTAAGAGAAAAGAGACTTGAAAGTTCCTTTTTCTCTTCACAATGGTTGGACGACGTCGAAAATTCGACGATTCCCATCCAGTTATATTAAAAGACATTGGTGTGCAATGCCTGTTTTGTTTTCTACGTTGGTAAAATTTTGAATTATTTAGATTAAATAAAATGTTGCCAAGGCGTTGACAGGTGTTAGTGGATAAATGAATTTAACGATGTACACGGTGTGGGACAGTATATTCGATAGGTGTGTATATCGGTTTGTCGTGCTGTGAGGCCCGGTTAAAGAGGGAGACATATCATTCCTCTACTCTATTAATTCTCGCTTTGAGAAAAATAAAAGAAGGAAAGAGGGGATTATAACCTAACGGGAAGTTTACAGAGGGGTTTGGGGAATACAATGTACCCTTAGAAGGAAAATACTTTTAACTACGCCAAGGGTGGATCCGGGTAGTTGTAAGGTGAATTGGTTTTACAAGGCTCCTTCAAGGTACATTTAATAATTTTGTCAAAAAAGATTTTAATTTTTAATATTTTAATTAATTTGCGGTTTAAAAAATTTTAAATTAAAATTAATTAATAATAATACTTAAGAAAGAAAACAATTTGGATTAATCATTTGTAATTTTTAAAAAAATAAAAAACAAAAGTCGCCGTCCAATAAAAGTAATAATATCACTTTACATAGGTCTAAAGTGTTTTTAATAAAAGAAAAAATGTGTATTTTAATACTAAACTTAATATAAATATTGGAAAATTTTAGTTTTATCCCTTTTCTTTGTCTAGAGCTAAGTTGAAGAGATGTTGCCTTTATTTTGATTAGGTGTGTAGGGATAGGGAGGAAGGTGTTAGTAAGTCTTCTTTACAATTTAAAGTATTGGTTTAATATTTATGATTATTTTCTATGCGGGGGGGACGATTGCCCCAACCCCTGGTTCCCTGGCTGCCAGGGAAACCGAATAAATATATGATTTTTAATGTTAATGAGAACAAAATTCATGTGAGGTTTGTAAAGATGATTACATACCCAAAGTTAATATAAAAATTAATAACTTTTTGGAAATGGGGGGGAAAAAAAATGCATTAACTAAAGGTTTTTTTTCTTTAAAATAAACCTTTAAAAAAAATATGATATTAACGAAATCAATAAGTGTAATGATTTGTTTTTTTTGGAAAATTATAATTAATAGGATGAATGCCATTAATGATTGATTTAAATTTCTAGGCCTAAGTAATATAGTTGTATTTGTAAAAAATTAGTTACGGTTAATTGTTTCATGTATAATAAAAATGGTCGTTGCTGTAAAAAATTTGAAGGTTAAGAATGTGGCCGACCGATTTGGAACAGTGGTTGACAATTATGCTTAGGTGGACAAAGTCAGCAAATGGCCTACCAATTGGGGTCCAGGAAACTGACGCAGCAACGGTTAAATGTGTGGAAAAAAGTGGTCGACAGAAAAGAATGTCTGCAAAAGCAGTGTCGAACATGGTCGATGTGAGTGGACCAGTGATAAAGAGCCAATTGGTCGACAAAAGTATACAAAATTTGGAATGATGGTGGGTTAATTATCTGACCTCTTGACTATGGTCGATAGCCCATGCATCGGGACAAAGGAAATTTTTCCCCGAATGGTTACCAATTTGGGTGCATAAATTAATCAACAATAAATGGTCGATAGTGTGAACAAAGTGACGCGAAAGAAATCTAACGAAGTAGTACTTAGACCAAGTTGTTGATAAAAGGGGAGGACTTGTTAGAGACAACTGTCGAAAAATATTAACAAAATTTGTAGATGGTAATAGGGCCGTCGCTGTCGAAAAATAGTACTTTAAACCAAATGATAGAAGCCAAATGGCGAAAAAAAAAACTGGCAGACAAAAGTTGAATGGATCCCATATAATAGTGGACCAAAGTTAATACATAGCGAAATAAAGAATCGCTAAGCAAAAGCGGTGTTTATTTTTGTATCCAGGTGTTCTTTTTCCATTTATATTTAGTTTTATTCAGGAAGTCTGTCATTCGTTAATATATAACAATGCAATCGATTAAAAATAGGGCTTTAATAAAATTTAAATAAACAATGTCCCCTTTTGTTTAATGTAAAATTTTAAAAAATTAATGTTGGTAAATACACCTTCATTTAATAATATACATTGAAAAGTTAACCAAATTATTGTAAAATAATGAGAAAAGGTATGTTCTCTAAGAAGAAAAAAGGAATTAATAAAAATATTAAAGTTATTTTTTATTCGTAAATTAATCAAAAAAAATACAAATTCTCTAACCAAATCATCAAAGTAGCTTATTAAAGTTGTTATTCCTGATAAATTTACTTTATTTGGAAAGATTCTCATGGATTTTTTTTAATTGTGTATTTGAATTATTTGAGAATATCAGAAGGTGTGAATAATCTAGAAGAGGGCTAATTTTTAAGAAGGGAATCACCCTTTACATCCATTATCGTTTGATCTGTCCCCTAATTTGAAAGGGTTCCTTTCCCCTTTTTTTGAAATTTTTTTAAAGATATTTAGAATAGTCCCCCCCACAAATTATTAGAACTTTGGATTCTAGAACCTATTTTGATAGCGTCCTTCGGAAATTTTTTAAAAGTTGGATAACTCAAGAACTATTTTTAATATCTCAACGTTTATTTTTTAAATTTAGATTCCGAAAACTTTTGATAATTGAATGTATATAGAAGTTATTTTGTGGTTAATGCAAGATCTTTCAACTTCATATTCGATTGTATCAGAGGAATTAAAATATATTTAGGGGGGTGGGATTTATTCCAGCTGAGATTATTTTCAGGGGAACGAGGCCCCTCTTGCCCCCACCCCACTCGGTTCTACCACCATAGATTGCAGTACTACACAAATTTATTAGATGTGTCCATGCAAAAAAAAATGCTGACCAACTCCTGTTGGGAGACTTTACCACGATCCACCATAGACAAGACCTTTCTCTCCCCAATGAAAACGAGGGTACATCCATGATATTACTCTACATTCTCAACGTATATTTTTTAAAGGTCCGGATCAAAAGGCCATTATTGCACGTGTGATGTGTGCTCAACTACAAGTGGAGATTAGGCAAGATAAACATTAGTATTCATAGGCCTATACATTTACAAAAGGTGCTTCACCCAGTGGCGGTGGAACTTTATTTGTGTAGGAGTGTATACAATTTTTATAAAGGAACTTTCTTCCAATTAATAGGAGATCTGGGGACTCAACACCATATATTTTGTGAAAATTGAATACCCCTAGAATCCATTTTGAAAGGTCCTTGTCCAGTAATATTTTGAAAATTAGACTCCTTCCAAGATTTTTGGAGTGATCCTCTAGAACTGTTTTGAGATTTGGATACCCCTAAACGCTAATTATAGTTTTCCTTACCTATAATATTTTTAATTTAATTTTTCCAGAATATATTTAAAGTGGTTTTCCCCATGGCAAATGTTTAAATGTGTATGCCCAAAAAACTATTTATAGTGGTCCTCGCCTTTAAATTCTCAAATGATGACAAATTTTCAAGAACATTTCCCGGGATTTTTCCCAATTTTACTGGTGAGTGGCCACCCTGAAAATATTATTTGCGGTATATCCATCACAATTAACTACAATTAACTATAAATAACACTCATATCACCTACTGACAAAATATTACTTTAGCTCTATCTCTCACAATTCATTACAAGTAACATACTTAATTCACGTCCTAACAAAATATTACTTTGGATATATACCTCGCAATTAATTACAAGTAACATTATTATTATTATTATTATTATTATTATTATTATTAGCACCGCGTCTTACTACCCGTTCGGGTTATATGCACTTACGCTAATGTGTAATGGTAGGGTGATTGTGATATGAAATGAAGGACCTACAGTTTAACGTGGAATCCGAACCACGGTGGCGGCCTGGAGTAACATTGTTAAATCACTTATTGACAAAATATTACTTGATATAAGCTAATATATCTGTTGCCAGCAGCACTGTGTTGTTTTAATCTCAAACAAGTTCAAGATATCTATTTAGAGCCAAATCGTCAAAGCGATTTTTTTCCCCCAAGTTTTTGAAAAAGCACTCTTCGATAAACTACCCACAAATGACAATATATTAAAAAAACAAGTAAACTTATAAAATGTTATTTGTCATGTTAGACATTCCCAAGATATCAATTGGGAACTGAATCATCGACTCTCTTTTTAAAATATTTCAAGTTTTTGAAAAATCACTCATCACACTTCAAAATTTTACTGACCAAAAACCAAATAGCCTCTACGTTGTTATTTGTGAGATAAATTACTCCCTAGGTTTGCATTTTAATCAGAATCTTTAGATCCAGTTTTGAAACAAAAATTGCATTAAAAAATCTCTCATTTATAAACTATCCTTAATTTGAAGGCTAAGGTCAAAATAAAATAAACGTGTTGAGATATTCCCCTATAACTTATAAATATCAAGTTTGAAAAATTCAATCAAACCGTATCCGATCCGTGGCCAAGGACAGGTTGACAGATAGACATGGGGACAAACAGAATTGTGGAAACTAGTTTTTTGAGTTCGAGTTTATAAAAAGAGTAAAAATTCATCAATATGTTGAAATAAATTTTATTTCAAGATTACAATACTTTTATCTTGATATTAGTAAGTAAAAGAGTGATTACCCTGGTATGTGTTTGGACACTACTCAGCAACAAGAAAACTGCTCACTGAGGGCTGTCTGTCAATTCATGTGTAGCTAACATTGTATCCCCTCTCTCTAACACCAACAATCCTTATTGAGGATTGTCTGGTTTGTTAGCAATGCATGTGTAGCTAACATTGTATCACCACTCTCTAACACCAGCACTTGATTGGTGAGGTAGTAGACTCGATACTTCCTAGTTTATAAACTAAACATTTTAATATGACAAATTTATACTATGCTTCGTAACCTTGGATACAAACACTTGAACTAAGACGCTTTAGCTTTTACTCTTTGAAACACATTTATTGTATGTTAGTATTTTTTTTAAATATATTACTAATCTAGACACCTACTACATTATGCCTGTTCCATTCTATCTTGGTCCATCAAATTTACCCTTTCGTTAAACCAGTGGTGTGCCTAGACATTTCCATCAGGGGGGCCACTAGGATTTTACCAAGTTCCCTCCCATATCATCGTCTGAGTAAATTCCAGCCCATTTCCCTTTTCTAGTTTATTGTGAGTGACCTAACGTACATGAATAATTCGGTGACCCGTAGTGGAAGAATACTGTATTCTTTCAACCTTTCAATTTTCTATGAAAAGTGGTGGTAAGGTATTTTCATTACTATATTCATATTTTGAAATAGTGTTTTAACTAACGAGTGAAGGATGTTCCACATTTGGTGGTAAATCCTTTAATTCGTCATCTTCATCAAAAATTTTTACATAGTTATTTATTTATTACAGAACGTCTTACCATTCATCTAAGCTATTCGCATTTAGTTATTATAATAGGGTAAGAGTAAGTAAAGTAGAATAGAGAATAAATGTACCGGGTTTGTGTGGAGGAAGCGTGGGAAACTGTTACTAAAAGAAGCTTTGGTAGATTACAGCAAGTCGGAATTCAAACCTTGACCTCCCACCCACTAATAAACCAGAAAAACGTGTAATTTACTTGGCACGAATACTTATTAGGGCTTATAATCACTAACCCATAACTTATAAATTATATTATAATACAATCAACACCTTATATTTTGGGTACATCTAAGGACTATTTTAAACTTTAGGTAGCCAACACACTCGTTACAAAAACTTGCCATCATTTCCGTTTGGAACCAATTTAACGCAGCCACATTTCATGTACAAGACTGTACTTTTTTTTTACAATTTATTTATCAACATAAATATACTTGGCACATTTTTGGCATATTCGCAGAATTTTTTTTAGAAGATAAATAAATAAAATACGCCTAAATATACTTTAACAAACACAAAATACAAATATTAGTTGTAATGTTTTCAAACTACAGTTACCTTTTAAGTGATTCAAATTTGTTTCCGGTTAATTATGGTTCTTCTTTCTGGATTCTCCATCTCTTTAAATCTCTGGATCGTTTTCTTCTTTTGCATACTTTACTTGGAAATGAACGAGGCTTAGACATTTTGTACACAGCAAAATTCACATTAAAGTTGATTAATATCAAGGCCATAGTCGAGAAATTTTATGAACAATATATATTGCTTTATTTATGGTTGAAACAATACCAAAATTAATGTAAATGTTCAAATTAGGGGCTGTGTTACCATGAAAAGCACTTCAGAGAGCATCCAGAGGGGTTTAATAATTAGAATTTTTTCTAGCCTTCGGCAGCTATGGTGTCAGGCTTCCACAAAAAATACTTCAGAGAGCTTCTAGAGGTGTTTAATATTTTGATTTTTTTCTAGCCTATGGCAGTTATGGTGTTATGTTGCCATAAAAAATGCTTCTAGAGGAGTTTAATACTTAAAATTTGTCCTAGCCTCCATCAATTGGGGATGGGCCACCCCCTGAAATTATTTGCTGGCTACGGCCTTGATTAATATCATTATATTTATGCCAGTTAAATGGTAGCCTACGCTCAAACTAAAATATAAAACTAAACAATGTCAAAGGATACTGGTAACAATAGACTGTACAGCTTTCACACATTAAATAGCTAACAGGCAAGAACAGTCTAAAATATCATAATATTACTCTTGGTATGGTTTTGTACCTCAATACTTTTCTCAGCTGGTTTTGAAAAGTTTGCTAATGATCTTCATCCCCCTCATATCTCCCCACCCGCCCGCCGCTGTCAATCAAACACAAGCGGTCACTCCTACCTGTGTTTGGTTCTCAACGGTACGGCCCGGTTTGGCTGTATTTATTTCTGTGAAAATCATATAATTTCGGGCCATTTCCTATCCAGTTTTTAAAATATGATAGTAACGATTGTATTAAAAATGTCAAATGAACCAGTATTTATTGCTAAATAAGGAGAGTTAAATTTAATTTCAAAATACAAAGTAGTTTTCTAATAGGAAATTTATTTGTAAACGAATGAGAAAGTCTGCCGCCGATTCAGTTTCATTATTTATTAAATAAAAATTAATATCTTGGAAAATATGGTACATACCGTTCCTAAAATATGCTTACCATATAGTGCTATACTATCCGTACATCCACAAAAAAAATTAAGGCTTTTGCTTGTATTTCTTAATACTTGGATACGAATTAGTATTATTAAGTTAAATTAAGCATTATAACTATTTAAACAAAAAATACATAACAATTTTGCTCTATTATTACTTATTTTAATATTTTTATTCTATTAAAAAGGCTCACAATCATAAAAATAAGAAAATAAAATAAAATATTTTCACTCTTGCACAGCCTTAAGTGGTATTAGTTTACTAACATGCTAGTTGTTTTGACACGCATTTTTCACTTGTATTAATATCGCTTCTAAAAACATGGCTGAAAATGAAGTTGTGCTAACTGATCTTTCTATTGGTGCATTTTTTTTTTTTACCACTGCGTCTCATTTAAAGTTCGGGTTATTTATACGTATATATTAATTACATTTATGTTTTGGGATCTAGAAAGGGTGAATATAGAATAAGAATGGGTGGCCAAATAAATTACAATTTTTCAGTAAACGCAATGTATCATAATTAGTTGACCTGTTTAAAAAAATATTTTAAATAAATTACACAAAAAAAGTTATTTGTTAGTATGTCTCATATTTCTTAATTCCTTAATAGTTTAAAATGTAGTTCAATTGATCCCAAATAATTGTTATATTATTTTTCTTGATTTGTTAACTAACTTAGCATACCTGATAAATAAAATTAAACTCAAATAAGGTAAATTAATCCCAGTACAACCCTCGGTTGGGCATTTTTTTAAATAGTCCTAACGCAGGTTTTTAAAACCCTGTTTTAAATTTTTGTTTACAAATAACAAATTGTTTTGTACTAGCTTACTAGGCCTAAAATATTCTTTTAAAATAATAATTCATTAATTTGTAGATTGGTTTAAATATAAACGATCTGATTTGCTATGCGATATTAATACTCTGTTATGTATCTACTCAGTTTCCAAAGCATTATTACAAAGGGTTTGAAGTGTGTAGGCTGAACATTACTAATGAAATCTTATAAAGATTGGTTAAAGTGTCAAATGTGGAGATTGGAAAACGTGCCGAAGATTTCGCGTGAAAACCTCCAGCCATTCATACCTTACTTGCCGATAACGCGAATATTATGTTGCTGGAACTAATCACGCCAGTACAATGTTGTATTATATTTCTTGATTGTATGTAAAAAAAATTACATATCCCACGTTGATTGGTAGGAAATAATGGTTTGATGAAATTATTGATAACATTTGTTTATCGGTATTAATTAATATCTCTCACAAGGCACATTTGTAATATTTAAGAGGGCCTAACTTTTTATTTTGGAAACTTCTAGACAATATGTACACCTGATATAGCTTTACAATATCCTATCATGCAATATACCTATCATTCTTATTTTTATTAGTTTGGCGCTTAAAATTGCACAAAAATTCATTCTTTTTAATAACATTCCACAAATAAATGTCCCCCATACAACCAATTCTTTAGTTGTCGCCATCTTGAATTGTTTACTTGCATTAGTAAAGTTGGAAGGTGACTAACTTTTTCACTTGCACGTAGAATTGCTTATTAATAGCTTGCTTGTCTGTCTACACCAGTGGTTCCCAACCTTTTGTGGCCCATCTCCCCTTTCTGGAGGTTGACTAACACCTATCGCCCCCTTTTCATTTTCATTGTATGCCTAATTTTAATTTGAAGTAAGGTGTAAATAATAAAGCTGTTTTATTATTATAAACAATTTTACTACCGTATATAAAAACAACCAAAGCAGTTTTATCCGGTCACTCTTGAATAAAATAGAAAAAAAATGTACATTTTTTACAGATTTTTTTAAATAACAAAGAAGTGAAATAATTAACTAAGATCATTGATGTACATTTAAAAAACAGGAGTACATGTTTTCATTTTTAAATTGGAATTTGGAAAAATTAAGAAAGTTGACAGTTAAAATTTGAAAAAATAAATGAAAGTTTGAAAATTTGTTATTGTTTTATTTTACCTTTTCAATGGCTGCCTTGTGCTTGGTGGATTTCAGTTAAATCTTGAATATCCGGCTTTATGTTCGTCAAGTTCAGGCGCAAGTCTCCTTTGAGGCAAATGTCCAACTTATTTCTTTGTTTTGTGAGGAGCTGGACAACAGGACTAAATCCTTTTTCAACTAAATATGTTGACGGGAACGATATGAGAAGTGGTTCAGTTTTTCCCCACAGTTGTGGATAAGTGTCCATAATCTTCACCCAGCCTAACTCGTAACCGCTCTGCTTGAAAATGATTTTCGCCTCACAGTCATACTTCAGATCTAGAAACTCTGTCTGCAAAGAGTTATCAAGCTTATCCACAGCTTCAAACGAGAATAGATCTAGAATCCAATCAGGAATTTTAAACTTGGTCAAATCTTCAAATCTTAATTTCATGTCAGTTTTTAACTGGTCAAGGTGATCAGTAAAAATTAGGATTTTGTCTTCTGGGAGTTCAGGAGTCCCGTTAGCTGACACTGAACATTTTTTAAGGGTCGGAAGCTGAATCAGCTCTTTACGGTCAATATTTACCTTGTGAATATCAAACTTGGCGATGAATGATGAAATAATTCCTTTGGTCTTGATAAGGTTCATCTTGTTTCCTTGAAGCCTTATATTGACTTCGTTCATTTTTTCAAAAATATCTGTAAGGTACGCAAGTTCCAACTTGCGTTGCTTCAAATTCTCACTTAAAACAGGATCAGACGTGTCGAGAAACTCAGTAACCGTGTCAAATAATTCGAAGAAACGGCGCAAACAGTTTCTTTGGAAAGCCACCTCACGGCCGTATGTAGAAGCAAGCGTTCGAATTCCTCATCATTTTCATCGCAAAGTTGTCGGAACAGACGGTCATTGAGGGAATTAGCTCTAATCTTGTTGACATCAGTAATGACCAGTTTTAGGGTTTCATGCAGGACACCACTCAATTTTTTCGCAGCTAAGTGTTGACGATGAATGACACAGTGAATAGTGATGACCTCTGGCACTTCTTTCTTAAGGTGGAATAGAAACCCAGCATGACGACCTGACATGGCAGGAGCACCGTCTGTTGCGCAAGCGCTCACGTTTGTTAGGGGAATCTCTTTTTCCTCAAAATAATCTTGTACCACTTTAAAAATCGACGATCCCTTCGTATCAGTGATCAAAGTTCTAACAAACAGCATTTCCTCGGTAATTTCCTTTTGTTCATTGATAAACCTCACATAAGCTAATAAAATTGCTTTGTTATCAATCACAGTTGATTCATCAATCTGCAATCCAAATTTACTTTTTTTCAACAAATTGGTGAGTTTGGATTCAACGTCTGTGACCATTTCGTCAATTCGCCTGGAAACAGTATTGTTGCTCAAAGGAACCAATTGACTTATCTTATTACTAGGGCCCTCACCTAGCATGATTTCAACAATTTTTTTGGTAGCCGGTAAAACAAGAGTTTCGCCAATTGTGTGAGGTTTACCACATTTAGCGATCAATAAAGACACCTCGTAAGAAGCAAGAAGACCTTTGTCAAGATCGGTTGCTCGTTTTATAATTAATTCACTCACATTAGGCCGTTTAACAGCTTTAGCTTTGAGGTGTTGAAAATAACTAAGTTCTTTACTCACTTTATCACTGTGTACTCTTGATAAATGATCTTTCATTCGCGAAGGCTTCATGGCTTCATTACTATTAAATGTTTTATTGCACAAAAAACAATGTGGAAACTGCACATTTTGCGGTGACGTAATAAAACCAAATTTTAAATACTCAGCTGAGTATTGACGACACTTCTTCTCTTTTGAATCCATTGTGCATGAACTTCTACACTTAAAAACAAACGCACAAAAACTGATGGTGAGGCACACAAAGGCTAGTGAAGACTGAAGACGAATGTAGGTCAATGGCAAGTGTGTTGTGTTGGCGGGAGGGGGTTGAGTCACCAGTCGGCCGCGCTGAACAACAACAGGTGGGGGACTGTGAAGAGGGTTGAGTGCAGTGAACTCACCGGCTGAGAATAGTCAGTGACTCGTGCTACCCGGCAACTTCTACTGTACAGTAATATTTTAATTTTTCCCCCTTTGAATACTCATCGCCCCCAAATCGCCCCCCCTGATAACCCAAATCCCCCACTTGGGGGCGATCACCCTCAGGTTGGGAACCACTGGTCTACACGGTGTAAGCTGTGCGCGTGCAGCCAAATTAGTGTACTTGCATTAATCAAGTGCCAACTAAAGTCGTGTCAACGGGCCTAAAGGAATGGAATAATGGAACGATTACATTAATATAATACACTCGTTTTAAAAAAATGCGTTTATATATATTTTTTGCTTGCTAAATTTCGACACAATTTGTAGGCTTCGAGTGTAATAATTTATTTAACCCAAACATTCGTTGCTAAGTTTATTATTCTTTAGGCCCAAAACAGACTCCGTATCATCCCTTTTCTATGCTCCGTATCCGCAGGAACGTGGTCCGTACTCCTGGTCCATAAGAAATTCTACTCGCGATTAGTCTCAATATCCGTAATCACGTGACCGTTTCAACCAACGGGATAGTAAGAAAGAGACTTCATCCAATCAAAAAAATTAGAAAGAAAATATTCTATTGCACGGAGCGTGCGTCAAACAGTCAGCTGATCAAAGAAACCAAAAACAACTTTGTTGAGAAAACTTCCAGGATTTATATTAAAATATAGGTTAAGAACAATCACAAGAAATATATTTATAACTTGATTTTAACTATCAAACTTAAAATAGTAAGTGTTTGCAATATGCTAAACAGATGTAGGCCTACTAATATTTTGTATTAAAAATCCCCATTATCCATAATTTTACAATTACAAATAATTAAATGACGCTAGTAAATGGAGTATAAACCAAATAATAATGATGTTGAACCTACAAAAGCAAAGCCAATATTTCTGAGAACTTGGTATTTATCAGAAAACACTTTCCTAGAAGGTGCTCTTACCGGGGTGTTAGATTTTTAGAAAAATGCTTATGAAATAGGTCAGCGTCTATCCACCTTTTCATTTTGTATATGTTTCCATAGCGACGGATTCTCTCACTGCTGTTCTTTCTTTATTTCAAGGCGCATGCGCATATTTACTCGGCTGTGATTGGTTGTCCGTATAAATTAGTCCGTAGTGAGTTAAAGTTGGGTAACTTCTTTACATTAAAGACTTTGGATAAGGACTCTGGCCAGAGCATTCTGATATTGTAGCATCGATTTCTTAAGGACCACGGACCTATAGATACGGAGTCTGTGTCCGTGCATAATTATTAAGTTTTTGTAAGGATGGTTAAAAATAGACAATGTCAAAAATACTTTAGATTTTTAATATATTTATGTAAATTCAAGTTTAACCCGTTATTATTTCCAATAAAAACCTACGCTTTACAATAATATGTTTTAGTTGGTATTACTGTTAATCAGGGTATAATCATGCCAAACATTTGATTTGACTAGGGAGTATAAGTTAAAAATGGCGCTCTGCTGTGCTAGTAAGTTATTCTAGTAAATTGTAACTTAATTTATATTGTTTTATTGCCTTTAATTAAAACCACATAAGATGTTTTCCATATTCATATGAAGTATTTTTCTCTACTATTAACCAATGTTTGGAAAGTATAAATACTAATAAACTTCTTTGCGCTGGGTATAAGCCATGCCAAAATATAACGCTTTTATCTTTTAGGCATAATTTAGGTTCGTAATTTATTTAAATAACCAAATAAAAACTTTTACTTTATTAATTTCATATATACATTAATATTTATGTTATAATTATTGAATTAGCATTGGGCATTATCTTTAATTTTTTGAAACAAACTTTTTAGGTCCTAACTAAACCACCCTCCAAGGACTTTGCATTACGTAATATGGCTGTTTATCAATATATGAAAGTGTTTAGAGTAGTAGTATTCTGAATGTCAAAAACATATTTTCTTGGTTATATAGACCCAAATAATATTAAGGTTTAAACAAACACGTCTTTTCAGAAGACATTCCGGTGGATTATTTGTGTAAGCTTAGAAAAAATTACACCTGGACAGGAATTTGAACGCTGGCCTCCAGCTCTACCAACTAATGTTTCCGAAATCTGCTCCAAGACAAGGTTTTATATCATAGTTGGGTATAGTATGTTTTATCCGTCCCATTTTTGGCCATTTCTTTCTTAAAATATCAAAAATATTGACATAAACTGTACATTATTCCAAACATTAAAACACGTAGGATCGTTGGGGGGGGGGGGGGGGGGGAGAAAGCAAAACCAAACCTTTTAAATTACAATAAATACAAACAAGTTCTACTCACCCAAGCAACGACAATTTTTCGGCTGATCCAGAACTATTTTGACAGACTACATTGAACCCCAAACATAATTTATTCTGTCTTTATAAAGGCGTATTAACCTTTCATAACAACCATAATTAACTTTATTTTGTAGTAAATTTAACTTGAAGCAATTTTACTTGATGAAGGTGATCACAAGTATCCCTAACGACTAAATTATAGATGAAGTAAAACAGTGTAAAAAGTTTCTAAATCTTGGTGTCATTCAATTCTACACACACTACTGTGCATACTCAAGTGTTTCAAATATCTAAACATTGTACCATTACACTGAAAAAAAAGCCTTAAATGTGACGGATAATGGCCCGTTTACAACCAAACTTGTCGCGCTTGTCAGACTTGTAACTACACAATAATGTAATTTTGTCTGTCTACAATAGCTTACGCAAACACAATTGTATGTCGGAACTGTCGGACCTGCTTGTTGGGGGAGGGAGAGATGAACATTGTCCATCTCTTGTGTTTATGTAGTTATGTTGGCTTGCGTTCAGCCAATAAACAAATATGGATGGACTACTAAAATCAAATAATATGAAGTTATTTGGTCTATGACAACAGCTCTCGGAAATTTATATTACAAAATATAGGATTTTCAATTAAAATCACACATATTTAACCATTTAAATATTTTTTAAATATTTATTTCTTATTTGAAAATATTAATATGAATTTGACCTTTATAATCATGTTTGCTGTTTGTTCCTATTGGTCTAAATTACGTCTTATGACTTTTCACTGTACACAGTCTATTTTGTATTTAAGAAAAGCGTAATCACAAGTGCATTTGCAATTGCGTAATTGCAAGTCCGACAAGCAAGTATGTTGGTTGTAGATGGGCCATAAAACGTACTAAACCCACACAGCTGAATTACACTTTGAAATGGAAGAGATGTCAAATTACTCATTTTGTAGAACACCCAGCACGTAAAGCTTGAAATCAGGGTTTAAATCTCTGGATGTTTTTTTATATTCATACAAATATTAAAATTATACATTTTTAACTTCTTATACTGTCTCATTTTGACTACTGTAACCCTGTATACAATCACCTAACAGAGAAACTATCTAATCGACTCCAACACTTACAAAGCCAATGTGTTTTGTTTACTATCTAAAGTACTTCGAACACATAACACCATACTTAAAACTGGAATGGTTACGACTATAAGAGCGATATTCATTTCACTCTCTTAGTTTAGCTTTCAAAATTTTTTACTCGTCATTCCCAGAGTATCTTTGTTCCCATTTTCAGTTCATGAAAAAAACATCATTCCTTATACATGTTCTAGCAATTTTTTCGTTCTCTGTATACCCTTACACACATCTCAGTCCTACTCCCAGTCCTTCATTAGTGACATCTCGGGCATGGAATGATTTACCTATCAACACTACTATGCTAACTGCTTCAAAAAAATAATTATATTTACTCATTAAAATAATCTAACTTCGAGCTTTTGATCTTTAGTAGCTAAGAAGCTAAGCTGGAAAAATGTTTGTACATCTTTGTCTAAAATTAATTGTTTGTAATGAAACACATCGATATAAATTTTGTAGTTTGGAGGATTTGTTAATTTAGTGAATAATAAAGTTGTATGAATGAGATAAAATATGTAATAATTTATCAGGTAATAACGTTTGGGAATATGGTTGGTTTAAAATGTATTTTCTAATTGTTTAGTTTTTAAGATCTATTTTATTTAGCTATCTCTTTTAAATTAAAAATATTTCTTGATTATAATTTTTGTAACTTGGTTAAGTGTAAGGTGTATCACCTTAACTTCACCAGCATAGTTAAATACATTTCAATTAAAATAAAATGACATTTTAAAATATTAAGAATATAGGGCCTACTCACCTAAGTCAAGGGATAACACTTGGCCATAATCTGTAACATATAAACCTATTGCCCAGAGGTTCCCAAAATTTCTAGGGTCATGGCACCCTTAGTGTATTGCTAAGTTTTTCATGACGCTCCTAGATAAAAAGAAATACCAAACAGTTTCGTCTAGACCCCAACAATTTTTTTTTGTCCTAACAGCTGTTTGAACAATAATACACACAGGCCTACATTTAAAAAAAAGTCTCTTTTAAATAGCCACAATTATCTACTAATGGGATGTTTGTACATGTTGCCTTGGGCAATGCAAATTATTCATTAAAAATATCCTGAGATGCTGCCATAGACCATATTCTAAATCTAAAATTTTCAACATCTTTTATTTAAACTACACAAAGTAATTGTATCATATTTGAAAGAAGGTAGGTTACAAAAAAGGGGGGATAAAAACATGAAAGGAACAAACATAATATGTCTTTTACAATGAAAAGAAAAACACTTTCGCACTTTACATTGCTGCCTCTGGACAAACCTGGTAACACCTGCCTTTTGAAGAAAATAGTTACAGTATTCCCATGGCTTCTTTGGTGCTGACTGACAGATTTGAAAAGTTACCAGACCAAATTATGTATCCCTACACCAAACCATTGATATGATCTGCAAAAACATGTGTTTAGCAACTGTCACTTCTGACAGTCAAAATTTAGGTATATACCTAAATGTTGACTGTCAGAAGTCAGCTGTGAGCTGTCAGTCAGCACCAAAGAAGCCATGGGGCTACTGTACTCAACGCACAATCACAAATAAACTTTTGCACATATCAATTATAACTGGGAACCTCACAAAGTAACCTAATAGGCTATAGATACAGTATTTAAGATATTTAGCCTACACTAATATATATTTTAGTATGCTGATAATATTTTTGTTCATTATTATAGACCACCTCAACATACCTAATCTTTCATGCACGAATAAAATAAAAGAGTTGGAAATGGTATTTTTAAAATAAACTATATAATATTTTTGGAAATATCTTTAATAAAAAAAAATAACAAAGGATGTAGTGTTTGTGGAAACAGTATTTTAGAACAAGATATACCTATTTTAGGTTTAGTTATGTTGACATAATTTATAATCATAAGTAGACACATTATTTATTGAATATTAAAATACTGTTGATGCTACATTGGAACATTTCCATTCCTTTAATATTTATGCTGTGTTTTTAGTGAGTGAATTTTCAATCATAAAACAGTAGGTACTAAAAAACCCTACAAACTAAACCTTAATATTGTTAAATCACAGAACAAAATTCTTTTAGTTCTCATGAGAAGCATACCATCTATTATAAATTATCTATTATAAATTAACACAACAATATTTGAGAAATACCAATACAAATATTATTTGTGCTAACATTTTATAATATTTAACAGGACAGCTGCGCTTAATATTGTCAATTTTTTTTAATTTGTTAATTATACATGATCCAAAAAACATTGATAGGAACATGTCTTACTTATTACACAGAAAGGTCAACTTAAAATACAAAAATAACCAAAGACACATGTTTTTCAAATCCTTTAAATAAGATAAAATACCATCCCAACCAACTCAACATAGTTTATTCTTTCATCCATTAACAAATAAAAAACTTGCTTTGGTGGCCACATGGTCTCACACGCTATTCTTGTGTTGGACTGGACTGCCGAAGACAGGGAGTAAAGGGGAAGGAACCAGGTATTAAATGTTTTGGAACAATAAAATTACTGAGTCATTTTCCAATAAAACTTATGGTATAACTGGTTTTCAACCCAAAGTTGAGAACAATACAGCAACTTCATTAATATTCTGTACAGCAAACCATAAAAATGGCAACTCCCCTTTAGGATAGATATACCATAAAGTTTTTAAATACCCTAAGTAGGATCATTATAAAGATAATTGCGCTTTTTGTGTTGGGCTCGACTGCTGAGGACGGGGAGATCGAGGTTCGAATCTCGGTCGGATGAACTGGGGTGTTTTTTCCTAAATGGTTTTCCACTCTCCATACACGCAAATGCGGGTTCACTTCCTCTAATTCAACCTTCCCAATTCCTAATCCATTAGTGTAATTAGTACTTAAAGCGTATAACCCGAACAGGTAGTAAGACACAGTGCTAAATATTATATATATAAAGATAATTCAGAACTACAGTGGGAGTATACTAATCAATTCATATATATTTTTCTAATGCTATTAAATGTGGATATTAACATTTATTCAAATATATAGTTGGTTATCACACCTCATCATTTTGTTTTTATGAATCAATACTTAATAGATTGAATTTGAAATATTTTCAGTTTCCAACGAAGTTCCGGAACATCCTGTGGTATCACCTGTATCAGGATCCATATTTGAACGACGACTAATTGAAAAGTACATAGTTGAGAATGGAGTGGACCCCATCGTTGGTAAAGAGCTATCGGTGGATATGCTCATTGAAATTAAGAGTAAGTTTTTCTTTTAAATTAATTAATAAAAAAGCTCACTTTGTTAGAAATTTTACTATAAGCTGACAGGAAAATAGGTTTAGAAGTGGACTCTGAGAAGATTATACCTTCATGATCACACAGGGGACAAAAATTCATAGACTACTGCAAACAACATAATTATCTTTTGGTAGGGTAGATATGAGTTTAAATATTTAAGAACAATTTTTCTGACACCTTGGCTCAGTTGGTAGTGTGTCTCTTTACTAGCTTAAGGGTCCCAGATTCGATTCCTTGCACGGCCAAAAATTTATAATTAGCTGAAATGTATTTTTCCCCTTTCAAAGCGAGGAACTAACGGCCGAGGGTTGGATGTTGTATGTGTTAAAGATTTAATTTAGTTTATAAGTTGTATTCTGATATAATCATTTGGGTCAGAAAGTACACGTTAAATACCTCAAATAAATGAAATTATATTGAAAGACAATTTTTATTAGAAATATCAATATTGGAGTGGAAATTAGGAAAGGAATATATAGTAAATAAATTCATAAACTACTACTTGGTCATTAAGTTGTTAACATCTTGCCTGTTGGTCAAGAAATGTAAAACTCAAGTTGTTAGAAACAAAGTAGGCCTATTTGAAAAGTATTTGGTCCAAAAAGGGGAGAATGTTACATAATGGTGAGTTACACATCCTATACTCATCACCAGACATTGTTAGGGTAATTAAATCTTACCGGCTATGGTGGAAAATAAAATGGAACAAACTAGAACCATGTTCAAGGTATTGATTGGCAAACCTAATGGGAAGAGACCACTGTGAAGACCTGTTGGATGCAAATGGGAGGGTAACATTACAATGAAACATTTTCCTGGTGTAATGATTTGTATTGAATAGAACTAGCTTAATATAGGGATAGGTGGTGTGCTTTTTTAAATGCGACAATGGACTTTGGAGTTCTTCATGCCATAGAGTAAGTAATGAAAGGTTTTTAAAGACATTTATAATATGAATGAAATTGGTTTATTAATTTAGGGATGTATGTTGTCAAGCTATAAAATACTTTATATTAGGATTGAAAAGTGAGAGTTTAGTATATCTTCACTTGAGTTGAAAAGTGATACCTTGATAAGGACAAATTATTTATAAGTATAAAATAGGAACGGCAGTTGATGTGTCTCCCTTTCCTGGGGGGAAGGGGGGGTCAACCAGATGAGGAACTGAGTCGGCGGCCTAACCGTCAGGAAGGGGAAACAATAAAACTTCGAGTACCTTCTAACAGTTTGAATTTGCCACGTTCCCATTGGTGCAAATTCAAACATGGTGAAGAAGGGTAGGACGGTAATGACCAGTAAATAGCGGTCCAGCCGAGGTATTAAGTAGGGTTGGGCCGAGCAAATCTGGCTTTCTGGTTTTTAAATTACGGGAGGACTCGGGCGAACTGTGTGACGCTCGGGTACCATAATGATGGGGGGACTTCACTATTTTATTAAGCATAAAAGTTGTAATCAGGTGATAACGTAATTAATAAAAATGTGGTGTGTTACAAATAACATTAATAATTCATTATGCCCTATACTTTCAATATTTTAACGGCCAAAATAAGTTCAACTAGAAAAGAAAAAGGTATCGTAACAACCTGGAATTTAATGCTTGGACTTTGCACCCATTGCTTACC
>JBCFYV010011172.1:129932109-129997109 GCA_039000515.1 Timema cristinae
ACGTCTGTGACCATTTTGTCAATTCGCCTGGAAACAGTATTGTTGCTCAAAGGAACCAATTGACTTATCTTATTACTAGGGCCCTCACCTAGCATGATTTCAACAATTTTTTTGGTAGCCGGTAAAACAAGAGTTTCGCCAATTGTGTGAGGTTTACCACATTTAGCGATCAATAAAGACACCTCGTAAGAAGCAAGAAGACCTTTGTCAAGATCGGTTGCTCGTTTTTTAAATAATTCACTCACATTAGGCCGTTTAACAGCTTTAGCTTTGAGGTGTTGAAAATAACTAAGTTCTTTACTCACTTTATCACTGTGTACTCTTGATAAATGATCTTTCATTCGCGAAGGCTTCATGGCTTCATTACTATTAAATGTTTTATTGCACAAAAAACAATGTGGAAACTGCACATTTTGCGGTGACGTGATAAAACCGAATTTTAAATACTCAGCTGAGTATTGACGACACTTCTTCTCTTTTGAATCCATTGGGCATGAACTTCTACACTTAAAAACAAACGCACAAAAACTGATGGTGAGGCACACAAAGGCTAGTGAAGACTGAAGACGAATGTAGGTCAATGGCAAGTGTGTTGTGTTGGCGGGAGGGGGTTGAGTCACCAATCGGCCGCGCTGAACAACAACAGGTGGGGGACTGTGAAGAGGGTTGAGTGCAGTGAACTCGCCGGCTGAGAATAGTCAGTGACTCGTGCTACCCGGCAACTTCTACTGTACAGTAATATTTTAATTTTTCCTCCTTTGAATACTCATCGCCCCCAAATCGCCCCCCTGATAACCCAAATCCCCCACTTGGGGGCGATCACCCTCAGGTTGGGAACCACTGGTCTACACGGTGTAAGCTGTGCGCGTGCAGTCAAATTAGTGTACTTGCATTAATCAAGTGCCAACTAAAGTCGTGTCAACGGGCCTAAAGGAATGGAATAATGGAACGATTACATTAATATAATACACTCGTTTAAAAAAAAATGCGTTTATATATTTTTTTGCTTGCTAAATTTCGACACAATTTGTAGGCTTCGAGTGTAATAATTTATTTAACCCAAACATTCGTTGCTAAGTTTATTATTCTTTAGGCCCAAAACAGACTCCATATCATCCCTTTTCTATGCTCCGTATCCGTAGGAACGTGGTCCGTACTCCTGGTCCATAAGAAATTCTACTCGCGATTAGTCTCAATATCCGTAATCACGTGACCGTTTCAACCAACGGGATAGTAAGAAAGAGACTTCATCCAATCAAAAAAATTAGAAAGAAAATATTCTATTGCACGGAGCGTGCGTCAAACAGTCAGCTGATCAAAGAAACCAAAAACAACTTTGTTGAGAAAACTTCCAGGATTTATATTAAAATATAGGTTAAGAACAATCACAAGAAATATATTTATAACTTGATTTTAACTATCAAACTTAAAATAATAAGTGTTTGCAATATGCTAAACAGATGTAGGCCTACTAATATTTTGTATTAAAAATCCCCATTATCCATAATTTTACAATTACAAATAATTAAATGACGCTAATAAATGGAGTATAAACCAAATAATAATGATGTTGAACCTACAAAAGCAAAGCCAATATTTCTGAGAACTTGGTATTTATCAGAAAACACTTTCCTAGAGGGTGCTCTTACCGGGGTGTTAGATTTTTAGAAAAATGCTTATGAAATAGGTCAGCGTCTATCCACCTTTTCATTTTGTATATGTTTCCATAGCGACGGATTCTCTCACTGCTATTCTTTTTTTATTTCAAGGCGCATGCGCTTATTTACTCGGCTGTGATTGGTTGTCCGTATAAATTAGTCCGTAGTGAGTTAAAGTTGGGTAACTTCTTTACATTAAAGACTTTGGATAAGGACTCTGGCCAGAGCATTCTGATATTGTAGCATCGATTTCTTAAGGACCACGGACCTATAGATACGGAGTCTGTGTCCGGGCATAATTATTAAGTTTTTGTAAGGATGGTTAAAAATAGACAATGTCAAAAATACTTTAGATTTTTAATATATTTATGTAAATTCAAGTTTAACCCGTTATTATTTCCAATAAAAACCTACGCTTTACAATAATATGTTTTTAGTTGGTATTACTGTTAATCAGGGTATAATCATGCCAAACATTTGATTTGACTAGGGAGTATAAGTTAAAAATGGCGCTCTGCTGTGCTAGTAAGTTATTCTAGTAAATTGTAACTTAATTTATATATTGTTTTATTGCCTATAATTAAAACCACATAAGATGTTTTCCATATTCATATGAAGTATTTTTCTCTACTATTAACCAATGTTTGGAAAGTATAAATACTAATAAACTTCTTTGCGCTGGGTATAAGCCATGCCAAAATATAACGCTTTTATCTTTTAGGCATAATTTAGATTCGTAATTTATTTAAATAACCAAATAAAAACTTTTACTTTATTAATTTCATATATACATTAATATTTATGTTATAATTATTGAATTAGCATTGGGCATTATCTTTAATTTTTTGAAACAAACTTTTTAGGTCCTAACTAAACCACCCTCCAAGGACTTTGCATTACGTAATATGGCTGTTTATCAATATATGAAAGTGTTTAGAGTAGTAGTATTCTGAATGTCAAAAACATATTTTCTTGGTTATATAGACCCAAATAATATTAAGGTTTAAACAAACACGTCTTTTCAGAAGACATTCCGGTGGATTGTTTGTGTAAGCTTAGAAAAAATTACACCTGGACAGGAATTTGAACGCTGGCCTCCAGCTCTACCAACTAATGTTTCCGAAATCTGCTCCAAGACAAGGTTTTATATCATAGTTGGGTATAGTATGTTTTATCCGTCCCATTTTTGGCCATTTCTTTCTTAAAATATCAAAAATATTGACATAAACTGTACATTATTCCAAACATTAAAACACGTAGGATCGGTTGGGGGGGGGGGGGGGGGAGAAAGCAAAACCAAACCTTTTAAATTACAATAAATACAAACAAGTTCTACTCACCCAAGCAACGACAATTTTTCGGCTGATCCAGAACTATTTCGACAGACTACAGTGAACCCCAAACATAATTTATACTGTCTTTATGAAGGCGTATTAACCTTTCATAACAACCATAATTAACTTTATTTTGTAGTAAATTTAACTTGAAGCAATTTTACTTGATGAAGGTGATCACAAGTATCCCTAACGACTAAATTATAGATGAAGTAAAACAGTGTAAAAAGTTTCTAAATCTTGGTGTCATTCAATTCTACACACACTACTGTGCATACTCAAGTGTTTCAAATATCTAAACATTGTACCATTACACTGAAAAAAAAAAGCCTTAAATGTGACGGATAATGGCCTGTTTACAACCAAACTTGTCGCGCTTGTCAGACTTGTAACTACACAATACTATAATTTTGTCTGTCTACAATAGCTTACGCAAACACAATTGTATGTCGGAACTGTCGGACCTGCTTGTTGGGGGAGGGAGAGATGAACATTGTCCATCTCTTGTGTTTATGTAGTTATGTTGGCTTGCGTTCAGCCAATAAACAAATATGGATGGACTACTAAAATCAAATAATATGAAGTTATTTGGTCTATGACAACAGCTCTCGGAAATTTATATTACAAAATATAGGATTTTCAATTAAAATCACACATATTTAACCATTTAAATATTTTTTAAATATTTATTTCTTATTTGAAAATATTAATATGAATTTGACCTTTATAATCATGTTTGCTGTTTGTTCCTATTGGTCTAAATTACTTCTTATGACTTTTCACTGTACACAGTCTATTTTGTATTTAAGAAAAGCGTAATCACAAGTGCATTTGCAATTGCGTAATTGCGAGTCCGACAAGCAAGTATGTTGGTTGTAGATGGGCCATAAAACGTACTAAACCCACACAGCTGAATTACACTTTGAAATGGAAGAGATGTCAAATTACTCATTTTGTAGAAACACCAGCACGTAAAGCTTGAAATCAGGGTTTAAATCTCTGGATGTTTTTTTATATTCATACAAATATTAAAATTATACATTTTTAACTTCTTATACTGTCTCATTTTGACTACTGTGACCTTGTATACAATCACCTAACAGAGAAACTATCTAATCGACTCCAACACTTACAAAGCCAATGTGTTTTGTTTACAATCTAAAGTACTTCGAACACATAACACCATACTTAAAACTGGAATGGTTACGACTATAAGAGCGATATTCATTTCACTCTCTTAGTTTAGCTTTCAAAATTTTTTACTCGTCATTACCGGAGTATCTTTGATCCCATTTTCAGTTCATGAAAAAAACATCATTCCTTATACATGTTCTAGCAATTTTTTCGTTCTCTGTATACCCTTACACACATCTCAGTCCTACTCCCAGTCCTTCATTAGTGACATCTCGGGCATGGAATGATTTACCTATCAACACTAGGAATTTTACTATGCTAACTGCTTCAAAAAAATAATTATATTTACTCATTAAAATAATCTAACTTCGAGCTTTTGATCTTTAGTAGCTAAGAAGCTAAGCTGGAAAAATGTTTGTACATCTTTGTCTGAAATTAATTGTTTGTAATGAAACACATCGATATAAATTTTGTAGTTTGGAGGATTTGTTAATTTAGTGAATAATAAAGTTGTATGAATGAGATAAAATATGTAATAATTTATCAGGTAATAACGTTTGGGAATATGGTTGGTTTAAAATGTATTTTCTAATTGTTTAGTTTTTAAGATCTATTTTATTTAGCTATCTCTTTTAAATTAAAAATATTTCTTGATTATAATTTTTGTAACTTGGTTAAGTGTAAGACAAGGTGTATCACCTTAACTTCACCAGCATAGTTAAAGACATTTCAATTAAAATAAAATGACATTTTAAAATATTAAGAATATAGGGCCTACTCACCTAAGTCAAGGGATAACACTTGGCCATAATCTGTAACATATAAACCTATTGCCCAGAGGTTCCCAAAATTTCTAGGGTCATGGCACCCTTAGTGTATTGCTAAGTTTTTCATGACGCTCCTAGATAAAAAGAAATACCAAACAGTTTCGTCTAGACCCCAACCATTTTTTTTTGTCCTAACAGCTGTTTGAACAATAATACACACAGGCCTACATTTAAAAAAAAGTCTCTTTTAAATAGCCACAATTATCTACCAATGGGATGTTTGTACATGTTGCCTTGGGCAATGCAAATTATTCATTAAAAATATCCTGAGATGCTGCCATAGACCATATTCTAAATCTAAAATTTTCAACATCTTTTATTTAAACTACACAAAGTAATTGTATCATATTTGAAAGAAGGTAGGTTACAGAAAAGGGGGGATAAAAACATGAAAGGAACAAACATAATATGTCTTTTACAATGAAAAGAAAAACACTTTCGCACTTTACATTGCTGCCACTGGACAAACCTGGTAACACCTGCCTTTTGAAGAAAATAGTTACAGTATTCCCATGGCTTCTTTGGTGCTGACTGACAGATTTGAAAAGTTACCAGACCAAATTATGTATCCCTTCACCAAACCATTGATATGATCTGCAAAAAACATGTGTTTAGCAGCTGTCACTTCTGACAGTCAAAATTTAGGTATATACCTAAATGTTGACTGTCAGAAGTCAGCTGTGAGCTGTCAGTCAGCACCAAAGAAGCCATGGGGCTACTGTACTCAACGCACAATCACAAATAAACTTTTGCACATATCAATTATAACTGGGAACCTCACAAAGTAACCTAATAGGCTATAGATACAGTATTTAAGATATTTAGCCTACACTAATATATATTTTAGTATGCTGATAATATTTTTGTTCATTATTATAGACCACCTCAACATACCTAATCTTTCATGCACGAATAAAATAAAAGAGTTGGAAATGGTATTTTTAAAATAAACTATATAATATTTTTGGAAATATCTTTAATAAAAAAAAAAATAACAAAGGATGTTGTGTTTGTGGAAACAGTATTTTAGAACAAGATATACCTATTTTAGGTTTAGTTATGTTGACATAATTTATAATCATAAGTAGACACATTATTTATTGAATATTAAAATACTGTTGATGCTACATTGGAACATTTCCATTCCTTTAATATTTATGCTGTGTTTTTAGTGAGTGAATTTTCAATCATAAAACAGTAGGTACTAAAAAACCCTACAAACTAAACCTTAATATTGTTAAATCACAGAACAAAATTCTTTTAGTTCTCATGAGAAGCATACCCATCTATTATAAATTATCTATTATAAATTAACACAACAATATTTGAGAAATACCAATACAAATATTATTTGTGCTAACATTTTATAAAATTTAACAGGACAGCTGCGCTTAATATTGTCAATTTTTTTAAATTTGTTAATTATACATGATCCAAAAAACATTGATAGGAACATGTCTTACTTATTACACAGAAAGGTCAACTTAAAATACAAAAATAACCAAAGACACATGTTTTTCAAATCCTTTAAATAAGATAAAATACCATCCCAACCAACTCAACATAGTTTATTCTTTCATCCATTAACAAATAAAAAACTTGCTTTGGTGGCCACATGGTCTCACACGCTATTCTTGTGTTGGACTGGACTGCCGAAGACAGGGAGTAAAGGGGAAGGAACCAGGTATTAAATGTTTTGGAACAATAAAATTACTGAGTCATTTTCCCCAATAAAACTTATGGTATAACTGGTTTTCAACCCAAAGTTGAGAACAATACAGCAACTTCATTAATATTCTGTACAGCAAACCATAAAAATGGCAACTCCCCTTTAGGATAGATATACCATAAAGTTTTTAAATACCCTATCTAAGTAGGATCTTTATAAAGATAATTGCGCTTTTTGTGTTGGGCTCGACTGCTGAGGACGGGGAGATCGAGGTTCGAATCTCGGTCGGTGAACTGGGGTGTTTTTCCTAAATGGTTTTCCACTCTCCATACACGCAAATGCGGGTTCACTTCCTCTAATTCAACCTTCCCAATTCCTAATCCATTAGTGTAATTAGTACTTAAAGCGTATAACCCGAACAGGTAGTAAGACCAGTGCTAAATATTATATATATAAAGATAATTCAGAACTACAGTGGGAGTATACTAATCAATTCATATATATTTTTCTAATGCTATTAAATGTGGATATTAACATTTATTCAAATATATAGTTGGTTATCACACCTCATCATTTTGTTTTTATGAATCAATACTTAATAGATTGAATTTGAAATATTTTCAGTTTCCAACGAAGTTCCGGAACATCCTGTGGTATCACCTGTATCAGGATCCATATTTGAACGACGACTAATTGAAAAGTACATAGTTGAGAATGGAGTGGACCCCATCGTTGGTAAAGAGCTATCGGTGGATATGCTCATTGAAATTAAGAGTAAGTTTTTCTTTTAAATTAATTAATAAAAAAGCTCACTTTGTTAGAAATTTTACTATAAGCTGACAGGAAAATAGGTTTAGAAGTGGACTCTGAGAAGATTATACCTTCATGATCACACAGGGGACAAAAATTCATAGACTACTGCAAACAACATAATTATCTTTTGGTAGGGTAGATATGAGTTTAAATATTTAAGAACAATTTTTCTGACACCTTGGCTCAGTTGGTAGTGTGTCTCTTTACTAGCTTAAGGGTCCCAGATTCGATTCCTTGCACGGCCAAAAATTTATAATAAGCTGAAATGTATTTTTCCCCTTTCAAAGCGAGGAACTAACGGCCGAGGGTTGGATGTTGTATGTGTTAAAGATTTAATTTAGTTTATAAGTTGTATGCTGATATAATCATTTGGGTCAGAAAGTACACGTTAAATACCTCAAATAAATGAAATTATATTGAAAGACAATTTTTATTAGAAATATCAATATTGGAGTGGAAATTAGGAAAGGAATATATAGTAAATAAATTCATGAACTACTACTTGGTCATTAAGTTGTTAACATCTTGCCTGTTGGTCAAGAAATGTAAAACTCAAGTTGTTAGAAACAAAGTAGGCCTATTTGGAAAGTATTTGGTCCAAAAAGGGGAGAATGTTACATAATGGTGAGTTACACATCCTATACTCATCACCAGACATTGTTAGGGTAATTAAATCTTACCGGCTATGGTGGAAAATAAAATGGAACAATCTAGAACCATGTTCATGGTATTGATTGGCAAACCTAATGGGAAGAGACCACTGTGAAGACCTGTTGGAGCAAATGGGAGGGTAACATTACAATGAAACATTTTCCTGGTGTAATGATTTGTATTGAATAGAACTAGCTTAATATAGGGATAGGTGGTGTGCTTTTTTAAATGCGACAATGGACTTTGGAGTTCTTCATGCCATAGAGTAAGTAATGAAAGGTTTTAAAGACATTTATAATATGCATGAAATTGGTTTATTAATTTAGGGATATATGTTGTCAAGCTATAAAATACTTTATATTGATTGAAAAGTGAGAGTTTAGTATACTTCACTTGAGTTGAAAAGTGATACCTGGAATTTAATGCTTGGACTTTGCACACCATTGCTTACCACTGATTTATACAAATTTGTCATTTGTTAAAGGTCACTATTTAAGGTGTGAGTTTATATTAAATTATCCAATACCTTAGCTCAGTCAGTAGCGTGTCTGTCTATTGATATAAGGGTCCCGGGTTCGAGTCCCGGCATGGCAGAAAAATGTATCATTGGTGAAATGTGGGTTTACCCTTTTCACAATATTGAATTAACGGGCGGGGGCTGGACGTTGTGCCTGTCTTAGCTCTTAATTAGATTATTGGGCATATGAAGCTACAACAGCCTAGGAGCCAGTAGTGGAAATATATGGCTCGATAAAAAACTACACAGGACTTGGGCTGGAAGCTATAAAGGATGTAAAGCTTATATTAAGTGTAGGCTCTTGGATGGGTTTGCTGGTGATTGAATTATTCTAGGGTGCACCGATGCGAATACAATGAATCCTTATTGGGCGATTACTGACATCAACATTATATGTCGATTAATTTTTTTAAGTAGAATTTAATAAAAAAAATTTTAGGTAGGGCTTAGGGATCAATCGCAAAAAAAACCCATTTAAATACACATTTATTTGGGTTGCGGACTATACAAAGATTACATAACCAGATAAATAATATATTTTTACCATTGATAAATCTAACAATCTAGTTCCAACTTTTGCCGCTATGCATCAACTAATTTTGTATCCATACAATCTTTTTGTATTAATTACATTGCTTTATCATTCTCTTAAGCATATTTCTCAGTAGTTTTAATACATAATCGATAATGGGGATTATCAGTGCAAATAGTCGTAACATGAAAATTATTTTAACAATCGGAATAGTTTTACTGAATTGGTACACCTCGACTTATTTCTATAATTTCGGTCATAACATTGCCACAAGAACCATTTGTATGAGTAATATGCTATAAATTGTCACAAGAACCATTTATTGGAAGTGTTGTTGACTCTCTGATCTGAGGATATTAGAATATGTGCTCTGGAGAAATAAAGTTGCTCATGATTGTGAGACCATTAAATAACTAATCTAGTTGGTACTTTGGTTACTTTTTAGGTTATCTGCAATAATCATGACCTTACAGACTAGACTTTGACTTTTGCTGGACTTGTTCTAATTTTTACCATTCTGGTTTGATCCATGGATATAAGCTTACACATTTTAATATAATGTATTTTATGTTCTCGATGTGAGCTGGACACCTACCCTACATAGGCTTTAATTTGTATTTACAGCCACTCCCATTGTGAAGCCAAGCCACATCAGCCACAAGTATACCCGCCATCTTGAAAACTCTACAGGATGAATGGGATGCCGTGATGCTGCACAGCTTCACCAAAGACAACAGTTGCAGACAGCGCGGCAAGAGTTAGGTGAGCCTTTTTGATTGAAACTTAACTAATAACGGATTGTATTTGAAGGATATTATGCTGCTCTTGTAGATAAAGCAGTGAAACATTTAAAGAGTAACCATTTCTTACCTAATATGTGCTATTTTAGTAAGTTTGCAAATGAAGATAAAAGGTAAGTCCACTTTTAACTCAAATGATTAGTGCTGCATCTCTTAGACAATCATGAGACCTTTATAATTCAATTTATATTATGGTTACATTAATTTAAAACAGTATTTTTGGGTCTTATGTGGTTTGAAATATAAAGGTTGTTGTCCTGGGAAATTTGTGTAATATGACTTTCCTCCTTTTTCCTGGTACCATTACTTATGTTATCTTATAAAAATGGTCAAAGTTTAGGCTATACAAGAAAGTCATGAACAACATATTCGTATTTAGAGTTGAATAAGTCTTAATCAAATGGCGGCAACAATGTAAAAGCCCTAAACCACCCACTGCAGCAAAGAATAGAGAAAGTACATGAAAGTTTGGCATTCTCTCGAGGAACCTTTGATGTTGTTCACATTAGCAAGCCGCTAACTCTAACAGATTGTCAATTTTTAATGCTTGTTTAAATTGATTTTATGTTTCAAAAAGCAAGCTTATTTAGACAGGCCCTTTTGTGATAGGTTCATAATTAGTCTTCCCTGGGAAATCAGCCTTGTGCTATGTCTAAGCTCAATCCCAAGCACTGGAAATGTATCACATAAGGTGATTGTCTAAATCAGGCTTAGCCAAACTCTTTCATCCAATGGAAATTGGTTTAAAGCCATTGAAAAAGTTGACTTATACATTAGGTGTGTGCAAAGTCAATTTTTTCAATTCAAAGTTAACTTGAATGAATATATGATATATTCTTGAAGAAGAATCGAAGTTTAAAAATTTTTGTTAGTTATTTTACACTTGAAAAAATTTATTGTGACTATTTATATAAACTTTTTGCACTAAAATTATTTGGATAATGTTTTATATGCACAATTGTTTGTAATATTTTGTTTCAATCTGATAAATCAAGGTATCATCACAGCATGCAATTCAAGTACTTTTATTTTCACCATATGAATATTTTTAAATGTACAACAACTCAGAATGGCGGTAATTGAACATAAATTGAGTATTTTAGCTGTAAATTTTATTGGCGAAGCTTCGAAGCCGACATATTTTTGAAGTATAGTCGAATCCAATTTTTGTTTCGAAGCCAAGTCAAAGTTTTGAAGCTTTGCACATCCCTATTATACATTATAAATATATTGTGCAAGAAAATCCTTAAATGTTCTAGTGAATGACTTAGAAAGTAGAGTTTGTTTTTGTCATATTTGTAAGGATGAGCTGCATACCCTCTACTCATCACCACACATTGTTAGGGTAATAAAATCTGGCAGGTCATGCAGCGTGAATGGGAGTATCTAGAACTGCGTTCAAGGTATTGACTGGGAAAAGACCAAGTCGCAAATGGGAGGATAACATTTGGATATACCTGAGAGAGATATAGTGTAATGAGGTAGACTGGATAGAATTAGCTCAAGCTAGGGAAAGGTGGCATACTTTTGTTAGTGCGGTAATGAACTTTTGAGTTCCTAATGAGTAAGTAAGTAAGTTAGTTTAAAAAAAATATATCTGCTGTTAGAGAACATATTCCTTCCAAATTGCTACTGGTATTACCACACTTTGGCAATAAACACATTTTCACAAGCTACAACCAAAAATAAATTAAATCAGTTCTAACTGCTAACAGCTATGGTGCCTGTGCAACAGATACACATGGTGTACATAATTCCTATATAATTACAGAAGGGAATATAATTCTGTATTAGGCTTTGCCGTCAACACATTATTTGTTTTTAGTCACGCATTGTACCAGCATGATGCAGCATGCCGTGTAATTGCTCGATTGACCAAGGAAGTGACAGCGGCTCGTGAAGCCTTGGCCACTCTCAAACCACAGGCTGGAATCACCACCAACCCTGCTGGCATCCCTCAGCCGGTAAGTCCTTCATCACATTCAACATCTATTTATGTATTCATTTTATTACTACGGGTATGGTTAGATTAGAATTAGGGGTCTGCGAGCTTGAGCTTTTTCATTCAAGTTGAACTCGAGTCGAGTATTTCTGAAAGCTCCCGAGTTTGAGTCGAGTTCGAGTATATTAATAATTTTAAAATATTAAAGTAAGTTTGTTGTGCCTCACTGTTCAGTCGGCCCTTGTATCTTTCCTCTGCACCTGCACAGGCCGTGCCACCCACCCACTCTACTGCCTGGACCGCCCACAGTCCATGTTCTCTGAGCTGTCCGTGACACTTTCCCCACTGTAGCTATCGCCAAAGAGAACTCTTCTTTCTCTTGGCTCGCTTCGCGGTCACTATCGCTCACGTTTTACCGCACCAATGAGAAGCTCCCTTTTCTCCCATTGGACAAGGCCATGCAGGAGTGGAGGGTATTTAGCATGTTGGTTCCTCGGTCAGAGGCCAGTCGGAGAGTGGGTACCAACCGGGTACGCCGTTTGAACTAATAAATTATCGTGTTTAGTAAAGAGCAATTTTGTCTGAACTCCCTCTCCTTCCGTCGTCATCCTGTACCTCCCACCGCGACTCACATTGCTGGGACTTTATCCTACCTCCCACCATGACTCACGTTGCCAAAACAATCTCGCCGACCTTTTTCCTACCCCTACCCACACGGGCCGGAACACAACGTTGCCGTCATCGTGACGTCAACCAGTTACCCCGAAACCGCAGTTATTAAAACACATGTTCTTAAAATATGAATGACATTCATTTTTATGAAGAGTAAATATTTTTGAAAAAAAAAGTTAAACAATAGAAACATTTGTTTTTAAATTGGAACTAACACCTATAAAACAATTTTAAAATATAAGCAACACTCAAATAAAAATCTAATAAAAAATAATTAAAATGGTTTCACACTCATGTCGTTAAGGACATTAAAATTACACCAACAATAATCATAAAAAAAGTTAATAACATTGATAATTGCATGATGGCTTGGAAATGTATAACAAAACAGTGTAGAAACATTGTACAATGATGCTCTTTACTGCTTAAATGTACATAGTATATTGTGAGAGTGACACCTTAGACCATACGGCCATCAAAGTGGGTCAAGGTTCAGTTTCTCGCCAACCTTTTCAGATACGATAGCACCAATCTTCTTTTTCTTTTTGTTTTTTCTTGTGTTGTACTATGAAAGTAATAAGAGGATCAAAGTGGGAAAAGATTATTAAAAAATGAAATGTTTATTAAACTTTTTCAAGGCTTAACATTTACTATCATTATCACTTGCATTACATTATTTTACAGTGTTTTCAGAAGCTTTTCTTAAACACATAAGGTGTTTATTTGTTTTTCTAAAAAAATACTTTTATTTTGAATCTAACACTATTTATTTTATTAATTTTCCCTAAGTTTATCTTATGACTATCTTTTCCACCCTGCTTGCTATGCATACTGTAGTTAATTCTTTGTTCATATTCAGGCAATTGCGGTGGAGGCTGGTGGTGTGGCTAACCAGCCCACTGAGCAGGCAGGCATGACTGCAGATGTGATCCAGAAGCTGCAAGACAAAGCGACTGTCCTCACACAGGAGCGCAAGAAGAGGGGCAGGACCGTGCCAGAAGACTTGGTGTCACAAGACACTCTTCGTACTTTCCACACGCTCGCTTCACATCCTGTGAGTGCTACTCCCCTCACTTCACTTCCAATATGTTCTCTGTAAACATTTCCCCTAACACACTAAATACTTAACACAAGTTCCACCATTTTTAGCATTCTTGGATTAAGTAATCGCATGTTTTTAGTTAATATAGTAATCAAAAGTATTTGGATAGTTTTTTCATCTAAGTTTTTTTGTGTTCATAATTTTTCAAAAATTGGCAATTTCATAAATTACTTATTCTGTATCAATTTCTTTTAGATATATTATACATATAAAAAATTAGAGTTGGATCAAATCCACTGTTTTATGAATATGGATTTCCAATTTACCTTTGAATCTGAAATCTGAATCTTGTAAAATATTATGAAAATAATTATAATTATAAAAGAATAATATAAAACACAAATTATAATGATATAACTCAATTTCGCTTTATGAGGTAATTGTATTGTATTGTATTATATTTGGAAGAAGGTATAGGAAAGGTGGATAGAAACATATAAAAGGAACAAACTCGATATGGCTTTTACAATGAAAAGAAGAACACAGTTCACACTTTACACTGCTGCCAATGGACAAAGAGGTTCCTATCTATGTGTCCTATCATTCTCTACCTTTTTCCTTTTTCTCCCTTTTGTTTTTTGGTATTCTCTTTTAGGAAGTTGCGTTGCGTGTTTCACACTCCTCCCTGATGAGTTCCGATAGAATGAAACCTGGGTCAGGGGATTGGGCGGTGACGATCTATTTCTTTAAGAGGCAACCATTACCTCTTTGTCCATTGGCAGCAGTGTAAAGTGTGAACTGTGTTCTTCTTTTCACTGTAAAAGCCATATTGTGTTCGTCCCTTTTATATGTTTCTATCCACCTTTCCTATACCTTCTTCCAAATATAATACAATAAAACACAAATTGTAACTAAATGTTAACATTATTTTTTACAATACACTCATTATTTAAGATTCATACGTTCACTTAAGTGTGAAATTACTGGTCTGGGGCCTGATTGCTAAGTTCATCCTATAACTATCATAATTGGTTTTGAATCACCAATAAACAGTATTATAGCTCTTAATCAAATTTCACTTGATTTTTTTATTTGAATCTCAAATATCCTTAAGGATTCGAAGGTCCCATCCCTATATAGATTTTTTTTTAATTTAGCATTGCGTCTTACTACCCGTTTGGGTTATACGCTCAAGTACTAATTACGCTGATGGATTAGGAATTGGGAAGGTTGAATTTATAGGACATGAACCCTCATTAGTGCGGAGGGAGAGTGGAAAACCATTTAGGAAAGAGCACCCCCAGTTCACTCGACCGAGATTCGAACCTCGATCTCCCTGTTCTTGACAGTCTAGCTAAACACAAAACTGGCACGTTAGCCAACTTTACCACCAAGACGGGTTATATAATCATTCATTAAAGCATTATTGTTCTCTCTCATAAGTCAAATTCCTTAAAAATTGCAAATTTCTAGGAATAGATATGGTTGGCTTGTTAAAAAATAACATACCATAGACAACATTATGAGTAACTGAAAGTGATTCCAATGTTTTCATCTTCAAAGTGTATAAAAATTTTTATAAATATTTTTTTATTTTAATTCTGATGAATTTTCTAAAAGTCTGGTTAAATAAAATGGTAGATGTATCCTTACATAGTGTGAGCGACAAAAATATCACTTTGAATCCTTACTGATTACTACCTGTGTGGCCTATACTCATTTTTATCATACTAGCAGTTTAGAAAGGTACACATTAGTGGAAATGTGACCACAGCTGTGTAGATGAGTGGAAAACTACCTTCAGTAAACCTGGCTAGTAATCAAACCTAATCATGGTTCTTAGTGTTTTTTAAAGTTAAATATGATATATTATACTCTATAATGAAACTTTAATGGTTATTTTATCACTCACTCCTCTTTTAAATTGACAAATAAAATAATTGATCATTAATACTAGATGATAAACAAAGTTAAAATAATAGGATTATCCATTCATTACTGACACAATAAAAACCTTACTAACTCTTTTTATTGTTTGGAAGGATATGTTAATTTGTATTTAATTAATTTGAAAACAAATTGGTAATGGTTTTACTTAAAAAAGTTTCACTCCCCTTCATAACCATCACTACAACTTTGTTAAAATCTTGACACCCATTCACAAAAAAATACCCTGAATACAACCCTGCTATCTCATCAAGTTACAATGAAATTACTGCTAGATGTTGCCTGAAGATGGTAGTTCTATGTATTTTACCTGTCTTTCTCGCTACAAAACAATACAGCTCACTAATATAGGTGGGATTGAAACACTCGGCATAACAGAACAATTGATACTGAACTCTGCTTTAAAACAACAAGAAATAAACAGAAAACTATTATTTTTTGTGTGTGTATGAGAGTATGGGCCAGATAGTAAAGTAAAAATGTTGCGGACAAGTGGTCTATTTATTTTATTTTTTTAGGGCCTTCATAGTGCGAGCATTCCTGGAATATTGTCACTTGACATTCATGGTGCAGACACCAGCAAAATTTTGACTGGAGGCAATGATCGTAATGCAACCGTATTCAACAAAGACACAGAGCAAGTAGTGGCCATCCTCAAGGGACATACCAAGAAGGTCACTAGGGTCATCTACCATCCGGATGAGGTAATGTACATTATTATTATAGATACCCAGGCCACTTAATAGACCACTAGCCCTCTCTTACAGAAGTATTATATAATTCAGTGGTGAGGCGTCAAGACATGCATTTTTAAGCTAGCATAATATATTGGTTTATCTTTTAATAATATAAATAAGTCTTTTATTTCTCTTTCTCTCTCTCCATATAATTGGTTAGAATATTATAGTTTAAACACACCACACATTATGCACTTTCAAATGTGTGACTTTTCATCAATTGTCGAGAGGGACAGCAGAGCAGGGTTCTTATAATTTTACCCACTCCAAAAAGAATCCATTTATTAAATTTTGCATACAAAGGAATCATATAATAAATTTTGAAAAAGGTTAGTCATTCTGTTGAAAATCTTTTGGTTCAAACCCAATAATAATACATTGATTTGTGTATGGTGCTATACACAAGTTTTGAAGATACAGATTTTATACAATAGACTAAGCTATAAAATAAGTTTTAATTTGTAGAACAAAATAACATGTTCAACTAGCAACTCACTTGGGAAAATATAATTTTAAGGTACCTATACTGTATTAATGCTAGACCCTATAAATAATACTTTTTCAAGAAAGAACATGAAATAGCAAAAGTTATTATGTTTTATCTTTAAGAAAAGAAAGCAACAAATCAACTCTACACCTGCTTTGCCAGTAATTTGATACATGGTCTCTCTCCATCCCCCTCTTTCTATTCCTTCTACACAAACAGTCTTGTTGCCAAACATTACATTGTTGCATTATTGTTTTCCTTTTTTGGGTCTCATATTAATCCTATATATTTAGAATTAAAATATGTTTCTTTAGATCCCGAATAACTACTATATTTAAATTATTGCTTTAATCAAATAGCATACATAATATATTTGATTAAACCACAAAAAAAACCAATAAAACCCTATACAACTCAACCGGGTTTGTTTTTATCAAACCCTGGACAGCAGGACATAGCCCAAAATGCCGAACTTATATAAATACCTTTATAGAAATGCTTAACCACGAGACCACTAGTAATATTGTATCTACCCGAACCCAAGACAACCCCCAGTTTTTCAGTAGTTCTGGATAGATTTTTTGTAAGTGGTATTTATTTTATCATGAATGAAGAAAATAATTATGATAGACTTATTTTGTGATGTTAACAAATGCTTTTTTATTTAAAAAACAAAATCCCCATGTTGACTTAGAGGAACTGCCAAGAAATTTATTTTTCGTATGAAAAATTGCTTTTACATGAGAAGGTTGATTTTGAAAAAGTTAATAAAAACAATGAAAAGTTAATTTTTATTATGAGAAATGATAATCCTTAGTGAAAATCCAAGTCTCATACATACCCTACTCCCCTCAAATACATAGGACTCGACTAATAACACGCTAGCTTCTAAAATTTGACACTTTCATTTTCAAAATGACATACAGAAAATAAAATAATATAAAGTAAAGAGATATATGAAGAAATCAAAGGACAAATATACAACAAACTGTTGCTTTTATAAAGAGGAGATAAACACATTTCACATGTTACAAAAAATCTAGCCAATAAAAACGTCTGCTATAAATTACCCTAAAAGTCAGCCGCCATGACAGCCAAGTGTAAAAAATTAGTGATATGATAATCATACATGCATCTTTATTCTTATTTCAAAACCGATGATGATCGAAGAACATCTAATCAAAGATAATAGTTACTTTATATTATTCAAAAGTTAAATATTTTGTGGAGTTTAACAAATTAAAACTCAGGTTTGGCATTGCTAAACTTGTCTTGTAAACTCTACATATTATCGATTATTTGTTTAAAATCGGTTCTAGTTTTCTTATCATGTCTTAATTGACTAGTGTTAGCATTGTAGGCAAAGTTTTAAGGCTTAAATACGTAACAATTTGATAATTCATTATTTGTTTTAAAATCTATTTTGATCATTGTGAATGGATGAATGTTTAATATCATAGTGAAGAAATTGGAAAAGTAATCAAAAACAGCACAACGAAATAAAATTTAATTCGACTATGCCCATCAGTAGCCCCAACTTATTTGTGAAGCTAACCGTGTTGAATACTTAAGAATGGTATTGAGATTTTTAGCATATAGTAGAGATGGGCCACTCGAATCTTCGAATCCTCGAATCCACCGAATCCTGACAAGTATTCGAGATTCGAGTATTCGGTGTTTTACTGGATTCGATGATCGAATATTTCACCTCATAAACAAAGTATAATATGTTGAATTCAAAAATTACTTAGTTAGGCCTACTTGAAAAGGACAATTTAATCCGTAATAATTATTTTGTCGGACGAAAGAGATAAACATGAATAAATTAATTTTTTTTAAACAAAAAATTGTTCGGTGTGGAAAATCTTACGTGCCTAGTACCCTAACCTCCCAACCGTATGGGAAACTTGGACTTGACCGTTTCATCACATGCTCACTTCTAAAATTTTCACCTCACGAACAATATTGTAAATATTTTAATAAACACATCAAAACTCTTCAAAAACTGAAAATCAAAACTAGAATTACAAATAAACTCGAAATAAACTAAACAAATTACGGATTTTTTTTTAACCGAAATAAGAACACATTACTGATGATACAAAGTCAGCCGCCATTACACACGATATAGTCAGTCGCCATGACGTATATTATGTTTACTCGCCCGAGGGATGATTAAAATAATGATACTGTTAATTCTTACTACCCAACTGGTTTTAATTATCTACAACTATGTAAAGAACCCCAATTTATTGCATACGATCCTTAAGTTAGACATGTTGTTGGGTTTCATGAAAAGTAAATACTGTCAATAGTCAGTTTATTCATCCCTACCGGCGTACGTATCGTATATCGATTGTTTGTTTAAAATCGATTCAGGTAATCTGATCACTTAGTAAGCGCTCTCGAGTTTTAAGAATCAAATAACGACTTGATAATCCATTATTTATTTTTAAATCGATTTTAACTTAGTTCTTATTATTTCTTTTAAATATGTTATTGAAGTAATTGTGGAAATATTCAAACGTAGTCCTGCCTTATAAAATGGGAATGAACAGATTGTAGTCGAAAATATGTTCGTGTTTTAAATAGAATGTATTCTCAGAAATCGATATATCGCAAGAATCGAAATATATTTGTTTTCTACGCAAAAATAGATAATGGGTATAAAAGAAAATAATAATAAAACATACTTAAGCATCATTGAGTTCAATATTTCCAATCAATGTTTAATTGTTAAGCACGTTGTTTTAGTCTTTGTTAAAATATCTGTATTTTTATTTTTGTTATCTTAATACAATAAAATATCCTTTATTGATGATTAAAGTTGATCAAAGGATAACTAGGCCTAATCTGTTTATTTCACATGTTTTCTAGAAACTTAACCCATTCTAACAACACTTTTAAAAATAACTAAAAGACACTCAAATTTTGAATGATTTGATTTTTAAACAATAATATGAGTCTAGATTGTTTAATTTGGCTGGATTTTAACCTATATTTTGGGAAGGGGAGGGGGGTGATTATAATTGAAAGCATGATTTAAATAAACCTTAATTCACAGTTTAGGCCTATATTGTGTAATGTAGGTCTATTTATAAATCATTAAAATTTATAACGATTTGCTAGGATTCGGATTCGATATTCGAGATTCGAAAATAAAATGTGGATTCGGATTCGAGATTCGGATTCGAGAAATAGTGGATTCGACCCAACTCTAGCATATAGGATTGATTATTGCAATATCAGTCGATACTATGGTTATCGAGTATCGTATTGGGCCCCAACTAGGTAGTTATTTTTAACAATAACCTAAAAAATATCAGAAAAATCCGTAAAACTAACTAAATATCCCGTGATCTGTGTTATACCTTTAAAATCCACAAAAATGAATAAAATCTTTAAAAAAGGCATCCCTGCACTATTGTATTAATATTAAATAAAGATGTAAAATGTAACCTTTCAATGTAGGTCAAACCTATTCCTTAGTCTGTGATTTTAAGATGACCCCTAGATTTTGAAGCTACAAATTTGGGGAAAACACTTGTCTTGGATTCATATAAATAAGGTATATGGCAAGAGTTAAGGGAAAGTAGCACTTGTTGCTTGTGGGGAATACATAACTTAGCTCCACACAGAAAAACTTTGAACTCGGTATATTTCTGGCTTCACATGGTTTTGGCATCGACAACCAACAAGTCCAGCCATCAGTGTCATCAACTTTGTCACGCTTCTACTGTTTAGAGGCTTGACAAAACATTAATTTTTTAAAGTGAATTATATTCATATGCCTTCAAAAAATATTCTACACAAACTTTTCAAATATTTAATTGGGAATGTCCAAGGCTACTGGTTATCCTAAAGTTAAAATCCTGCATAGAATTATTTATTTGTTGTATTTATTTTAAGTTTGTTCATATGTTGGTACTTAATACATATGCACCTGTATCCAACAACACACAAGTACACAGCCAATCCTTTTAGAAGACCTCTCACCAAACACACAAGTACACAGCCAATCCTTTTAAAAGACCTCTCACCAAACACACAAGTACACAGCCAATCCTTTTAGAAGACCTCTCACCAAACACACAAGTACACAGCCAATCCTTTTAGAAGACCTCTCACCAAACACACAAGTACACAGCCAATCCTTTTAGAAGACCTCTCACCAAACACACAAGTACACAGCCAATCCTTTTAGAAGACCTCTCACCAAACACACAAGTACACAGCCAATCCTTTTAGAAGACCTCTCACCAAACACACAAGTACACAGCCAATCCTTTTAGAAGACCTCTCACCAAACACACAAGTACACAGCCAATCCTTTTAGAAGACCTCTCACCAAACACACAAGTACACAGCCAATCCTTTTAGAAGACCTCTCACCAAACACACAAGTACACAGCCAATCCTTTTAGAAGACCTCTCACCAAACACACATAATTGCCTATCACAATGAAATGTTTGATGTAGGATCTAGTAATCACCGCATCTCCGGACACCACTATCCGAGTGTGGAATGTTCCAACCTCTCAGACGATGCAGATGCTGCGAGCTCATGACGGGCCTGTCACTGGCTTGTCGCTTCATCCAACTGGAGATTATGTCCTATCCACCTCCACCGACCAGCATTGGGCGTTCTCAGACATTCGCACTGGAAGACTACTCACCAAGGTATAATTTTGTTTTAGAATAGAGTGCTCTTGTTCCAGCATATATTTAGAGTTTCATTTATAACAAACTGTCTCACATTCGATATTTCTATTCTCATTCACTACCCTAACCCCCCACACCCCTTATCATTCTCATGTTACAGTAAGAAAATAACTTTTTCTTCAAGTACACTAGTAGCCATCCCCACCCCTGTCCAAGCAACAACACAAAATACAAGCTGATCATCTTTTTAACAGATTGTCCCATAATCAGCCAGCCAATGATCGAATCAGTGATCAACATTAGTCCTACCTGCTTCAGTGGCTGAATGCTCTTAGGTGTTTCTCTCGTGAAAGACTGGCCTTCTGAAGACGGGGAAATTGGGGTTTGAGTCATGGTTGGATCTGCTGAGGGTGGTTTTTCCTAAATGGTTTCCCACTACTTCCACACAGATGTGGGTATATTACCTCTAAAAGGCTTCATTCCTCATCTCCAGCCCATTAAAGTAATTATTATCATATATGTGCATAAACTGAACAGTTAGTAAGATGCTGTGAAAAAAAACCACTGGTTTAACCCTAATTTAAATATATTATATATCTATATGTTAAACCTCTTTTGCCTAGTGGCAGCAATGTAAAGTGTGAACTGTGCTCTTTTTATTGGAAAAGCCATATTGTGTTCATTGCTTTTATATGATTTTATCTACCTTTCTTGTATCTTCTGAATACAATTAAATTCATGATGATTAACTCATTATGTAAAAAAACTGACGAATCAATTCATATAACTACAAATGATTTTTATTGTCTTAGGTTGCTGACCAGGGCTCATCTGCTATAGCTCTCACGACAGCTCAGTTCCATCCAGATGGTCTTATATTTGGAACTGGCACTTCAGACTCTCAGGTGAAGATTTGGGATTTGAAAGAGCAATCCAATGTAGCCAACTTTCCAGGTTAGTTTTTATTTGAATTTATCAAACATACAAATAGTGAATCAGGCTTTATAGGTAGGATTGAGAATCTTTGTAACGTGCACATATTTAGGGAATAATTTATACGCCTTGTGTTTATTGAATAAGTCCCTTAAGTTGTATTGAACTAAGAATCTAATACAAATATTGAATATAAAACTTAAGAAATACAAATTCTGTATACAATCATGTTATTGTTCTTATTTTCTTCTTTCTTTTTGTTTCAAATAGGTCACTCTGGTCCTATAACAGCTATTTCATTCTCTGAAAATGGTTACTACCTTGCTACTGCAGCTGATGATGCTTGTGTTAAGCTATGGGATTTGAGAAAATTGAAAAACTTCAAAACACTACAAATGGATGATGGGTATGAGATCAGGGATCTGTGTTTTGACCAAAGTGGAACATATCTGGCTGTTGCTGGAACAGATGTTAGGTAAGGAAACATTATTTAAATACCTACACTAAGTAATTATATTCCCAAGTGTTTAGGTTCCAAATTTTTCTATTTTTAGTTTCAAAACACTATTGCCAGAAATTTCGTAAGACGTGTTTCTATCATCTTTATACTAGCACATTAAAATTAATATCAACATAAAGTTTCTTTGTGTCATTTTTAAATGTATTTTACAAACATGAAATTTTATCATATTGTGAAATTTACTTCTTTTCAATATGCAAATCATAATCATAATCATCATCATCAGATCATTTTCATCTTCATCAATTATTTCCAACCTGTGGCCGGGCCAGTTGGGTAAAATTCATCAATTGTCATCTATCCTTCCACCACTCTTCTCTTTAATTTCTTTCATTCCTCTCCTCTCACTTGCACACTTTATGTTATCTGCTCCTCCCATCTTTTTCTTGGCCTCCCCTATGGTCTTTTTCCCACATACTTCATTTCAAACATTTTCTTCAGCATCCTCTCTTTTTCCATCCTCATTACATGACCATACCATCTCATTCTTGATTCCTCTACTATCTCATGTACTCCCTGTACCCAACTCTTCACCGGATAACTTCATTTCTAATTTGGTTTCTCCTCGTGACATCTAGATGTTCCTCACAAACTTCATTCCCATGGCCTCCACTTTCCTAGTCTTTCTTACATTCATTGCCAATGTTTCTGCTGCATGTGTGATAATAAGTATAAAGTATTTCCTGTACAATACTTCCTTACACTTGAAGGGGGACTTTTCTTCTTCAAAACAGGTTGCTTACATACCTATATAACAACTCTCCTTGCTGTCTTCTACTCATTAAATCCTCTCTACTTCCACCTTTCTCCTCAATTGCGCTTCCAAGATATTTCATGCTCAGTACTTTTCTCAGCTCTACTCCATCCAACCTAATAGCTTTATTAGGCCTTTTCCTTTTCATTACCATTACTTCACACTTTGCCATGCTATATTTCATTCCACACGCTTTTACTTCCTCATTACATTCTTGTTATTGTTCCTGTACTTTCTCTTCATTCTCCACACATACCATCAAGTCATCAGCAAACAACATTGCTTTCATTCTTCCTACAAGAGTTTTCCTGCCACTTTGTTAATCACCATTTCCATTACCATTACAAATAGTAATGGGTAAAGGGCACTCCCCTGCTTCACTCCATATTTTCTCTAGAACCACTCCGTCCTTCCATTTTCACTCTCATTACCACTTCTGCCTCCATCGCTTTCCAAACTTTATTTCTATCCACGCTATCATATGCCCTCCCCACATCCATACATATAATTACCAAGTCTTTCCCATATTAATACCTTCTTTCCTTTTTTCCAGTCTTCTGGTACCTTGTTCTGCTTCCAAACCACTCTCAGCACCCTGATTGACCATTGTATACTTACTTCATTTTCACATTAGTTTTGTCCACCCCGGTGCTTTTCCTTGTTTTTCCTCTTCTTCTATTTCTTCCTGCTCCTCTCTTTCACTCATTCCTTTCCTCACCTGTCAACGTTCTTCCATCTTCATCTACCATTATAACGTCTTGTCTTTTCTCTCTCCTGTTTCTTACTTGGCTACATAACACCACCTTACTTCTATGTCCTGTTCCAGCATTTCCATTCATTTTTGCATTCAATCCTTCCTGGCTTCCCGAACAACTTGCTTTGCTCTTTTTTTCTTCTCTCTGTATTCTTCGTATGTCTCTTTATTCCTATTCTTAAAACTCCTTCTGAATGCTTTATTCTTCTCTTCTACTGCTTTCTTAACCCTCGTTCCATCAGAGTGTGTCCTTCTACTTCTTATTTTGAGGTTTAAGGTCTGCTTTTTCATTTTTTCATTCATGATAAAGTAATCTTTCATCGACTTTTGCTTTCTATCTCAACTGTATCTAGTGATCTTATGACTTTATCTTTCCTTCTTATACCACCTGTTTGCCACTTTAATTTTATTTCTTGCACATAAATTCAACAGTCTTCTACCCTCCTCATTTCTCCCTCCCCATTATACCTTCCCTAACATCTCCTCAAACCCTACTCTTTTCCTACTTTTGCATTCAGATCACCCATTACTATCTGACTATCATTTCCCATATGTCTTTCTAGGTCTTCCTAAAACTTATCTTTTTCTTCTGCTGGGCACCCCACTTGTGCATTTATGCAAATAATGGTTGATTTTGATGTGAATTAATGATTTAAGAACAATAAATATTTTACCAAGCAGCAGACATCTTTTTTTGACTTTTGTTGTTGTGTAATTACCAGAAATAAATATTCCAACTGCATTATTACAATTTTTTCTTAATGTTCCACTAACCAATCAGATTTCATTCTAGAAAAAAATATTTCACTCAATTATTAAATACCATTAGTAAAGAGGTTTGAGGTGGTACTAGGGAAAGAACGTAGGATGGAGGACCGGCGGGATAGGGAGAAACAAGAAGGGTAGAAAGCTATTGGAGTTATATGGAAGAAATAAAAGATGGGATGAGCAGATAACAGAAAGTGTTTAAGTGAGAGGAGAAGAATGGAAGAAATTAAAGGATGCAGAATGGTGGGAGGAGAAAGGAAGATGGAGGCATTTTACTAAACTGACCTGGTCACAGGCATGTTGTTGATGTTGATTGTTGTTGTTGTTGTTGTTGTTGTTGTTGTTGTTGTGATGATGACTAAAGAAATAAAATGTCTGTTTAATCTGGCTTTTTTTACTTTCACCTTATAAAACAAAAAGAGTTTTTCCTAATAGAGATATATTATATTTACATCCAATGTCCATTTCCAGTGTTTTCCCTCTGTTATTCCTTTTACATGTTCCTGTCAAAGTGACCTATCATTCTTTACATATTTCCTTTTTCTCTCATTTGTGTTTTTTGTTTCCTCTTTTAGAAAGTTGCATAGAGTGAAACCTTAGTCAGTAATTATCAATTTCATTCGAGAGGCAGCCATTGCCTCTTTGTCCAATGGCAGCAATGTAAAGTGTGAAATGTGTTCTTTTCTTTGTAAAAGCCATATAGTGTTAATTCCTTTCATGTATTTTTATTCACTTCGTACCTTCTTCCAAATATAATAAATCTAAGAATGATAAATTTAGTGGTAATTTTCTATTAGCACTATACCACTTAAATTTAGGTTGACTTTTTTAAACAATTTTAGCCAAAATATACATTTTATATACTGACTTTGAATACCAAAATGCAACTTTTTTAAACGAAATCCAATAATTTTATTTACTATTGCTGTAAATAAATTAATATATTAGAGGATAATAGTAATACCCTATATAAAATTAGTGATATATTGTTAGCAATATGGTTTTGAATTTTTCAGGTGCTTAATTAGAGGGATCTCTTCAGAGTTGAGTAATTAAAATACTAACAGATCCTCCTCCACCCTGCTCCCAACAAGTTCTATTAACCTTGACCATCACTTAGAGAAAGCATTATAATTTAGTTTGGTCCACCTCTGACATAAATTTGTAGAAAGTAGACACACACCTGATCAAGGGTTGCCGGTTCCTTGATTGAGAGATTCCTGATGTAAAAGTGAATTTTTATTTATTGATAATGTCAATGGCCAATCATTATTTTCATGGTGAAATAAACATATTTGTTATTTTATTAATCATTAGAGATTATGTTCTAACAATGTGTGTAAAATAGTTGACTAAAATGGATCAATTTTGTTGTTGTTGAACTAAACAATGTGTGGTTTTGCAGGGTATACTTGTGTAAACAGTGGCAAGAACTAAAGGTATTTAATGACCACACAGCCATGGCCACTGGTGTCAGATTTGGTCGGCATTCTCAGTACATTGCTTCCACCAGTATGGACAGAACACTTAAACTATACGGATTGTAATTTGACGAGAACAGGTGAGTGCACTGGTCATGGTATGTTTGTTCATAAAAAGGTCTGCGGTCTGCACAGAATCATGGATTGAGCCACATGTTTGACTTACCTGGTCTAAGGCCCTCTCTCTCTCTCTTGTGTTGAACAGGCCTGCTGGAGACAGGGAGGTCAAGGTTTTAATCCTGGTCTGGTCTACTGAAGATGGTTTTTCCTAAATAGTTTCCCACTCTTCTTCCACTCAAATTTGGCTAGATTACCTCTAAAAATGCTTTCTTTCTCATTCCTACTCAGAGTAGTTATATATGAGTATAACCTGAACAGGTAGTAAGGAGCAGCGATAAAAAAAACTCATGTAATTCAGACAAGCCCCAATCTCAACCTTAGATAAACTATTTTCTTCTCACACCATTATTCTTACTAATCACTCTTAACCATTCACTTGTCAGAATAATAATAATAAATAATCTGCACTGGCCAGTTGGGATAAATATCTGATCCAATTGCTGCTATTGACAGTTAGAATCAGGTGACAGCACACTGCCAGACATTAGTTTATACAATTTAAATGCTGAATCTGCCTTTGCTCATGAAAGTTGATTTTAAAAAGTTTTCTTACCGTTTCATCTTAAACATTTCATTATTATGAAAAGGTTATTTGGAATAGAGCACTAGGCTAAATCATGACCTCTTCTCGTCTCGAAGCTGTCTGTGACAGTGAAAGCTTATCCTTAAAAATGTGTTTGTGTGTTTTTTAGTGTTCTATCTAAACAATTTCTACTCCAGTATCACCAAGGTAAGTGTGCTGGCTATCTCTCCTAATTTAAACCATTATTATGAAAAGTGAATGAAAAGAGAAGTCTATTTGTTTCTATAACAGCCTAAACTAACTATCCTTTCATGGTATTTTCTTTCCCATCTATGGTATTGAACAGTGTTTCTACATAAGTCTAATATTAAATCTGGCTAGTTTTTATTAACTATGTGTGTATTTTATTGTTTTCAGAATGGTTGTTTTCAAACAGACTTCACAGTGCAAAAGATATATAATTTTATCTTAGAGTGCTGATAACAGTTTTAGGGTTCTTCAAGCATATTTTGTGATTAATACTTTTGCTGTCGATGGAAATACAAGTGTTAGAAGTTAAATATATTGTGATTACAGTGCTTGCATTTGTTTCATAACTATGCATGTTAGTGTGAAAGTATCTTTTAAATTCTGTGTGGTTGTGTTGAATAAATTTATATAACTTATTCATTAGTGCACATTAGTGGCCTAAAATATATCCAGAACTAATAAAACGACTAGCCAACATTGGTTTTCAAATGGGTGTTGTACATGAAATAGACCAATTTGGAAGAGAGAGGCTGATGTTTAAATCTCAGCTAAATAGCACGGGGATGTTCATATATGATCTGTCCATCTTTTATCCATTCTTACTTTGGTGGATTGAAAATAAACTGCTCCCCATCCTTGCCTCTTAGATTAGGCAAAACAACCTGGTGTTAATTAAATAAATATGGTGTACTACTAGACCTATAGCATTTCCGTTGTCAAACAAAATAATTTTAATAGAATTCCTAACTTGAATTTTCATAATTTTGTTCATGACATGTTTCTTATCATGAAGGAAAATGTTTAGATCTTTGATACCACACCGAGTATTAAACTTCATCACCACCAAACACTAAGCAAATGAAATTACGCTTATTTTTTACTCTCATAAGTAAACTTGTTCATATTAAAAGATCTAGACTAAATATTTGTTGGTGACAAAACAAATTTGGTCTAGATGAAAACATTTTCCAATTTTTACTATAAATAAATGACTACTTTTGTATTTTCTAAACTTATTGCAATTCCCCTAGAACTACACAACACTATCTCTTAATGACACACACATATGCTTTTGTTTGAAAGGTAACAAAATAGTGCTGTCCACAAAAGCAAAGCATAAAGGCCACATAGTTGACTTCCAAACAAGTGACACACCATCATGAGCTGTCAAGGTCGCAGTGTTATCACTTACAAAAGTGAAGAGGCCCAGATATTGTTAAACTTAGCATTGCAGGAAATAGGAATCATTAATATTGTTTAGACTTATACTGACATTTTATTTTACACTATTGATATTTAGAAGTGTATTTATATTAAAAACAAAATGAAGGATCTGTGTTTACTTTATTGTATAGTGTATACTATATTTAAACACCTCTTATTGGACACTTATTTATAACAAATAGACACTTTTATGCATAGTAAGACAGTGTAGAAACCCTGTACATCATTGTAAAGTAAGTGATAGTGAAGCAAGCCAACCTAAAAGGAAAATTAGGTTGAGCCTAGTTTTAAAAATTTACAGTTACACATGGTTTTAATTTTCTGAAATGTTCTTTTTTAATATAAAGAAACATATAAAAACAAAACACAAACATATATTTTTCTTTATGTTTTATTTTTGTCTCTTTGTATAAAAAAGGAATACTTTATTTGCTCAGATATAGGACAGCCTCGAATATAATAAAACCCTAAAGTTTTGAGGTGTTCTACATGAAAAATAAATGGTCTCAAATATGATACAACCTGACATTATGACAGTAACAGAGAGTATGACTTGACAAACCGAGGAAGCTCTATTTTCTCCACAATCACTCACTTGCGGATCTGCCATAGAGGATTTTTTTTTATACCAGTAATATAGCACAAACCAACACTGACCTATCCTTTCTGTTTTGACCTTAGCTTCCCACCCATCTGCCAATACAATGACACACACACACACTTTCCCTGGCTTTGAGTCTGTTGAGTCTATTAATATAAACGCCAGCCTGCCAGGACAGTCCCAGCATACTACAAAATTCACTGATTTAGGAATCTGCCCCTTTTTTTTTTCAGTGAAAAATGTTAGGCTGCACATATAATACGTTTTCAGATGGACATTTTAGAAGAGAAAAACGGTGCATTATATTCGGGACAATAGGTCCAAAAATTAAAACAATGTATATTTGTGGAAGTGTGAAGTTTTAAAAGTGTAAGAAGAAGTGAAGAAAAAGGTTTTTTTTGTTTTGTTTTTTCATATCTTAGATCTAATCTAACTATGCTTTAAGGTTGTCTTCTGGTGACCTGGTGGTCTAGGGGTAAGGTGTCAGTCTTCTATGCTGGCGGCCGGGGTTCAATCCTCGGTCCCGGCACAGATTTATCTGATTTCCAAACCCTTCCTTCACCTCTGACAAGATATCTTGTGAATGTGGGGAATGCCAGACCTCCACCGTGGTTCGGATTCCACGTTAAACTGTAGGTCCTTCATTTCATCTCATAATCACCCTACCATTACACATTAGCGTAAGTGCGTATAACCCGAACGGGTAGTAAGACGCGGTGCTAATAATAATAATAATAATAATAATAATAATAAGGTTGTCTTCCTTAACTATCACTTACTTTACATTATTGTGCAGTGTTTCTACCCTGTCTTATCATACATTTTCAATCCATTGGGCAATAATTCAAATAGAAACTTTCAGAAACTTATTTAGGCTGACATAGATTTTAAATACCATATAATAAATTTTACTGTACATATGTTAATTATGTAAGTCGGTTAAGGTAATGATATTAAATACTTAAAACCGTTGATCACATTGAAGGTCTCTTAAGCTTATCGCATTGGTGGAAATTTAGCTGTGTGCCACAATTAAGCAAAGTTGAACAATATGCCGGGGATAAAAAAACTTTTATTTTGCTGCATTCAACACTATTTGAGTAAAAATTACAACATAACCATTTTGATCCTGTAACTATTTGTATAACACATTAGAAATATTAATTATTTTTAGGTCTGTGTAGGATTGGCAGTTTGACTTTCTAAGTAAATAAAATGTAGCTCTATAAGGAAAACCTCTTTTCGCTTTATGAGGTAATTGTATTATATTTGGAAGAAGGTATAGGAAAGGTGGATATAAACATATAAAAGGGACAAACACAATATGGCTTTTACAATGAAAAGAAAAACGGCTGAAATTTTGGGTATTCATCTACTTGAAGAAAGATAGGGTTTATTAAACTTTAAAAGATTAATATTATGCTCATGAGCATTAAATACAAACGTCACATTGAAAGATGCCCCAAAGAAAAAATGGTGTGAAACTGCTATATTAAATAAAAACATTGAAAGGGGAAAGAAGTGCCGGGCCGACCTTACACACCTACTAGAACTTAGAGGCCTACAATTTTTTAGTAAGTGTGTAGGTCTTGTCCCTCTTTCCTCCTTTAATGTTTAATTTAATTTAAAGATGGTCCATAATTTAGGCCTTTTTATATAATTTTTTCCCGAAAAATCCCAGTATATATCTTTTCTCACCCGAGTTTCGGGAACATCCACTTCCCGAATTTTTTCCCCAGAGTTCGAGAACTTGCATAGGCCTAGTTATCTGTGTACACCCCTTAACATACACTTATTAAATTACTGTTTGTCTCTGTGTACAAATATGTGTGGAATTCAAATAGGTAGGTAGTACTAGCATCTACTTGCTGTAAAAATATCTTTATTTTCTTGCAAATGGACATTTGGATAACCTTTTAGAAAATACAAACATTTTTTATGTGGTCAACATAGATAACATTTTACTATATAATTTAATTTTATAGCTATTGATAGACCACACCTGATTTTCACGATGAACAAAGTATTTATGAAATACTAGCAATCCCGCACGGCGTTGCCTGTGACCCACTGTGATATAAGCTACCCCCCACCCCGCGTCCACACACACAAACACACAAGAAAATTGTTTAGAATTATGGTCGATTTGTACACTTTTTTTTTCCGGCTTCAAGGTGCACCTATGTTAAAAATCTCGTATCACTGCTTGCCATAAATTTGGCTGGGTATCACACACAGACATACACTTCATTTTATTATTATGATTGACAGTTTTATATAAAAAAACAAAATCATCAAAGTATTGTTGAAAATTTGCAAATGTAATAATTATTTATGGAAGCCTGCAATACATTCTTGTTAAATTGAAATGCTTGCGGAAAAGTATCTTGGAACATTTTTTTGGTACACGGTCTGACATGAACAGAATAGTGGTATAAATTACCACAGCAGTGTAAATAGAGAATGCTGTATGAATGCAAGAAACTCTCTAGCTGGCAGATGCACAAAGACATCGGCAGACAGGAAGGGTGGAAGGGGAGGGGCGTACACTGTACGTGGTATTCTGGTATGTGTGTTGGTTTTGTTTAAAACTCTAGATTTCACTGTGTTTTGTTAACCTTTTCTAGCACACTGAGTGATTTGTACTTGTGTTTTAAGTTATATATGAAAGGGTATAATAGTTTGAATAAAAGATTTATCTTATATACATTGATTTAAGAAATAAAATTACATTAACTGATGCAAGTGAGTAGATTTAAGTTGATCATAATGGTGATCAAGAAAAAGAATTTTCCATTTAAGTGTTTTAAGTTTTTGACAAGGTTAATAAAGATCTTAATGTACATATACTGCAATGTGTGAATCGAGTGGCAAAGAAAAGATATCCTATTAGATAAAAATAGAAATCAAATTTAAAGATATGAATAAGACAGAAATTAAGTTATTGACATAAATTATATTGACAATATCAATTAAGTTATCAATTATATTGTCAATATAATTTATGTGAATAACTTAATTTTTGTCTTATTCATATCTTTAAATATGATTTCTATTTTTATCTAATAGGATATATATTGTTCCTTACTACAACTAATTATGTACTTTATGAAAGAAAAGATACCTATGATATATCATTGGTACAAATATAAAACAAATCATGATTTTATATTAATTTAAATTCTTTTAAAAATTAAAATCTAAACTGAAAAATCACCAAAAATATGATAAAATGAAGAAAAAATAGTGAAAAATATATATAAATGACCCTAGAATCCATAAACCTTGATTTTTACTTTACATCCATTACCCTTTCCAACCTGTGGTCTGGGGCAGTTTTTTATTCAAGCCATATATTTTCAATTACCGGCTTACTAGGCCTGTTGTACCTTCCTATTCCTTATAATCCAACTTAAATTTAGAACAGACACAAATCCAGTCTCCGGGCGTTAATTCATCATTGTGAAAGGTTAAACATTTTACCAATGATACAATTTTTGGCTATGCAGGGAATCCAACGCTCGGAAGCTCAACTCAGAAGACAGACACGTTACCAACTGAGCTAAGGTGTCAGACTAAAAAACTTGACTAAATTTAGCAAAAATTGTCTAGTTATTGATAATACATATCAAAAGTGACAGCTACAGATTGCATGACTTGAAGGATTAACATGTAAAAGTAGATCTAGTAACTTTTTTAATGGTCAGATGTATGTTTCATTGGGAGGTGTTAAAAGTCATTAGTAAATTGCCTTAGTTGTTGAGCTGTTTGCAGGGCAGAGTTAATCTTTTCCACCTTTTCGTTTCCAATTCATCTGTATTCGGCTAGTTATGTGAATGAGAGGTACTGTTGTGATTTCAACACACAGTAGGGCCCTGCTAATACCGCAGTTATAGATTCAATACCTGTTCACTATATTTGGCATTTGTCTCATGCTTCTGGAGTTTACAATAGTATGGGCACTATCGAATGATTTTAACTATTGATTATCGAATTATGAAGCAATTGAAAGCTAATAAAGGCTGTAACCCAACATGCCTTAAGAACAGGGTCCTAATGTACAAGGTTTGAAAATAATGATATTGGTAAACAACTATGTTGGTATTTATTTTAATATGATTTCATATATATAATGATAAACATATCTTTCATATTATTCAGCATGCCATTGAATGTGCTGAAAGTTGACAGTGGTATAAGTTTAAAGTAGTTTAAAAAAAACCAAGAAAAAAAAATGATATATTTAAATTCATATTATGGTCATTTATTTGGTTTTCATTCAAGGACTTGACTACCTGTGATGTCACAGCACGTCAAGTTAGGATTTACCATGTTAATGAATTAACATTTTATTTAGCGAGTTTTAAAGATACAACGTTGAAACAAATACCACAAATTCTTGAATAACTCCAAAAATAGTTCTGTTTCACAAAATTATTTTTATCTTAAAGTAGTTTTTTTTAACATTGTATAAATCCCCTGTAACTTGGGCTGTTTGGTCACAAGAATAACCTGTAGGAGTTGTCCTGCCAGGACGGAGATTAAAGAATTCTGTGTTAGTATATGTCTATCTATAATAGGTAACAAGAAAAATATAATTTTAAAAAAGCTAGTCAATATTTTCACGGCATAAATAGTATAGTGATTGTGTAAGCTCATCAGAGGAAGAGGAGATATACTATCACTAGATAAATAAGAGGCCTCACAGGATGAACTGCCAACTTTCTTCCCTCTTTCTATTTCATGCATTGATATCCAAGTGTGAAAGTGCTTAGGCTGCTTGAGTGCATCAAGTTTAGATCCAACCAGCTTTGAAAAATAGCATTAAAATATTCAAGTAGGCAACCTTGTTAAATATATATATTCCTATGCCCAGTTGTAACTTTCCAACTTGAGTTAACTTATCTCTTACTTTAGCCAACCTGATAGTAAAGAATTAATAAAAATCTGACAACATTTCTCTCCGCATCTGTGCAGCCTGCTGCTGTAACCGATCTGCAAGTACATTTCCCTGCTGCATCATTTGGTTCCTTAAGTTGTCTGCCTGCCACATTAATCTTTCTCTCAACTCTTCAGCTTGCTCTTGTTGCCTCTCTGCCTGCTCAAACATCCTTTGAGCTAACTTATCTGCTTGCTCTTGTTGCCGCTCTGCCTGCTCAAACATCCTTTGAGCCAATTTCTCTGCCTTCTTTTGTTGCTGCTTAGCTTGCCTAAACATCTCCTTTTGTTGTTCTTTTGCTTCCTTTTCTAACTGTTTCAACTTATCAACTTCATCCGGGGCTAAAAAAAAATCCATATATAAATGTTTTATGTGTATACTTGAATAACTATTTGCTATCAGTTGGTGTCGCTAGGTGTTCAAACCAGGCCCAGTACCAGGGGTACTACTCAACTTAAGATTGTAATTTAAAAAAATAATTTTTTGTCACTTTTACAAAACAAAAGCAATGCACCCAAATTTTATATAACCAAACATGCACATGAAAAAATACTTGTAATAGACTTTGTGAAATATGCAATTACACTTAGAAACAGTCATTATAAAATGATAAAACTCATTTATTGGGGAGTCGATGCTAATAATAACATAGTTTACCCGTTTCATTAGTAGTATTTAAGGTGTCACTCTCACAATAGACTAGACTGCCAATGACAGGGAAACCAGGTTTTGAATCCCAGCCGAGTATACAGTTATTTTTTCTAAATAGTTTTCCACTCTCCCTCCAAACAAATGTGTACACATCCTCTTAAATTTAACCTTCCTCATCCCTGGCACATTAGAGTAATTATTGTATAACCCAAACAGGTAGTAAAACGAGGTGATAAAAAAATATAGTTTTCAATGACAATCCTGGTATGTTCCTCTGGGTCAATGGTTCTTAACCTTGTTCAGCTGATGCCCTTCCCCCACCCCCTGTATTTTTTGACAATTATTGTATAGCTATTTTATTTTGAGCTACATACTGAGGGGCTTGCAACTTTGTTCTTTAGCTGTCATCGTGCCGTTGACTACATCATTTTTCATTTCACACCTTGTCGAGTTTACAGCATTTATTAGTGAGTAAACTTGGTCGCGCTGGTTACCTGAAACATGAACATTTAAAAAAAATGTATATTGCTAAGTGTAGAGGTGATCTCAAACCTATGAACGACCTCCAAGTCCCATTTCTTGTGACTCGTTCCACTATGTCACCTAAATCTCAAAACCTACAATACATGCTTTTGTTACTTTTTTTCCAACCGTCAAATTTCTGCTACCCAATCAGCAATTAATTGGTACCCCACTGTAGACCAGCAGCACATTTTGACTGTGGGCTATTTCAGCTCTTTTCATGGATTTTACCCATAATAATCTCTGAAAAAAAAAAGAGTGTTGGTGATGAAACTGTTTCATAATTTATTCCAATATTTTAAGTGTTGATTTGGTTGTTCTGGAAATCGTCCTACATTTAGAGCATTGCTACTTTGGGAATTTGGTTCAGAGTTATGAACAGCCAACTTACGATCGATCACCTCTATGGGATGCACCTTTTTGACAGTATATATTGAAACTTAATATGATCACAGTTTTATACTTAACAGTTAAACAATACACATCCTAATCTTTTAATTGGGTATACAAGGTGCATTTTATAAACAGAGGTTATATCAGTTCATTAATTACAAACTATTCTAGACTGGAGTGGTTCATTTAATATACATACCGCAATATTTACCAATTGTATAACAGGACAAATCAATTTATGGATGGTAAATATTTTCACCAGCAAGACCCAGAATAAAACATGACCATCCACTCTGACTGCTTTGCCTCAGGGAAATACACCTTCTCGGTCGGTTAATGGGCTATTGTTTGTACTAGATAAAGGAAAGATGAAGTCTGTGTGTGTACCTAGTCCATTATTCCTAAATACAGTAGCACTATAACAAACTACTGGTCCTAGTTTAGGAAGGGGAAACCCTCGGTTCACAATGATAATAGGAATAGAACCCGGGACTCTTAGCTCAGTAAACAAGACACTACCGACTGAACTAAGGTGTTAGACTAGTTAGTTGAACTTGAACATGTTGTAGTTTATTTCTTTTTCTTCTTCCACAACAAATGCACCCTCTCAATTTCAGGCAAAATAAATAATATTTGTTGAAATGCAAGAGTAAAATTGTCTGTTTTAAACCTTTTTTGTAATTTTATCTGTATCTGCACAGGGCTCTAATTATAGGACACTACTTAAAACGGTTCTTTAACTATTTCAGACACTGCTTGGAATCAAACCACTTGACAAGAGCTTTTTCACAGTGAAATTGTCTTTGTTCTCGAAATAACAGTTAGTGATCTTAAACCTCTAATAGTAACCACTCATTCATTCAAGCATAAACAAACCATTCTTTAGTTGCACCACATAATACCCTTAAATTGAATGACAATTGAATCCTTACCATTGACACATGGTCTAAGGCGTCACACTCGCAATAGACTGGACTCCCAGAGTCAGGAAGATCCGGGTTTTAATACATTAGGTAAACTAAGGATGGTTTCCCACCCAAATGTAGGAACATGTCCTCTAAATTCTACCTCCTTTTTTTACTTCATTAGTGGAAATTTGTAACATAGCCCAAATGGGTGCACAGAATGATGATGAATAATACTCAAATAAAATAGGCCACATACCAGTGCAGTTGGGGGTCATGGTAGTGGCATTATTTATTGCATTTGTTACAGTCACACAGTTGCTAACTATTCCACTGAAGCTCTCATTAGAGATGTGGAGCAGAATGATTTTACCTGCAATCAACAAAATGTTTATCTATAGGTAACACCCTTAATGATTCTTCCTTAGGGATTCACAACAAATTACACACTCTTTTTAAAGTTTCATGTTAAAAAAAAATGCATGTATTTATGTACCAAAATATTAAATCATCTTTCAGGGATTTTGTGTGAACATTTGAAACAGAGGGCTGTCAAAACACAAGAAATATGCAAAGATCACACGTTTAAGGTCGCCACCTTGGTAAACATGTAGTAAACATGTAATTGGTAATGCAAATCGTTCGTTAAGAAATTAAAAAAAAATATATTTATAACTTAAAAGAATAGGCTACAATGAATTGAATACAAAACTATTTGTTACTGTATTACATTTTTCATCTGAAAGTTATTTTTTAAGGTATCATTTTTCTTAGAATTAACTGAGCAATACATTTATGTTAATTATTTTGGAATATTGCCTACATATTATATTGATGCCACCAGAGTAAAGAGAATAGGTAGTTATGTAACAATAGTAATGGTAATGACATAAAAATAACAATTTTAAAGGTATTTAAAAGCACTTTCCGGTTCTTTCATTAAAATGATAACTAATTTAGTGTCCTCCCCTGAAAATTTTTCTATGAGAGGGAAGAGTAATACTTGGTAATAATTTATGATTTGTGCAATAAACATTGATTCTAACCTGGTGCCAGATCAAAAGTCCCTAGCCTGAACACTACATTTCACATAGTGGTAATACTGATGAGAATTCGATAAATGTATCATGGGTGGACTAAAACCATAATTTTATGTGGATTTGGCTATCATTTGCGAGATGATCGCTACTAGCAGATTCCAGATGGCAATTGTGAGCTGTGAGTTGGAGCGTCCACAGCACATTCACCTATCATATGGCAGTTGTAAGCGTGTCCTCAGGAAAAACATGTGTAGAAGTGTGCACAAGTGCCTCGCACCCGGAAAAAGCTAAAAGTTCTACTCGATTCTTCGTGCAAAGAACTCATATCAGGATTCTTCTATGACCTGAGGATGGTGCCACCGAGCGCCGAAACATGTCGGAATTGTGACTAAACAACCCCCATTCTCAAGGAACAAGGGAATTCAATTCTCCCAGATAAGAATAGATTTCAAATTATATATAAAATTCTTCTTTGTGTTCACAAAACTCCAATCTGTGTCATTTGACTTTTTCTTACTACACTATATTATAAGTTTTAACTATACTATCCCATATTTCATCTACACTTGTCTTAATATGTTTATGGGTTGTTTAAATGTAATCACATAAAATCCTGAATAGAATAATTTTTTAATTTTTTTTTATAAAAAACCAACTAAATACTTTTATGCAAAGCCTTGACTCTATTTCTAACCATAATTTTATCTTGTTTATCAATATTATACACCCTGTTTTATTTTAACTAATTGTCTATAACACATGTATTTTAATATGTTTTATTTTAACTAATTGTCTATAACACATGTATTTTAATATGTTTTATTGTTTTATGCACATGTACTTTTTCGATTCACATTTTTAATGTGTTTTTAACGGTTTAATTTATTACTCTTAACCTAATTAAAAACTTTTTCTCATGACATAATTTGCTTTCACTCACAGTTGTTGATTGTAATTGATTTTCTGTTGTAAACAACTTTGCCACTCAGTCCATTGACTCTTCATAAATAATACACTTAATTGGTATTGTCAGTATAATTTGTTTTAGTAATTTAATTTCTATCTTTTTCATATCTTTTAATTTGACATCTTTCCTTATCTAATAGAATACATATTGTTCCTTACTACAAATAACTATGTGTTTTATGAAAAGCTAAAAGGCTTAAGGTCATGTTTTGCGTAAGATTCCTGCGAGACAGAGTGGCTAGTATATGCCATACATGTGCTATACATTTCCTTGTTCTAGAATACATCTAGCATGCGAAAGGCCCAACTGGCATTTGCAATACACAAATGCTAGACAACTGTGCAGCCTCACTTGAAAAATATTCAAGAACTGTTGATATTACTATGTATAAAATTAAACTAAATGTATCTACTGAAGCAATATTGTACTCATTCTTGCCAAAAAAGTTTTTGTCACATAAACTTTAAAAATATGGAACTCTGCTTTCACTTCCTTCCATATCGCCTTAAATATTGTTACTTCAGCTCGAAATTAACCATGACTTGTTTATTTCCTCTTTAATAAGCGAACCATAGGACTAGGATAGTGCCTGGCAGCTCTGGTCGGCACGCATTTAATTTAAACAGCCATTTAACCATGATGAGTAAATACTTTCTGATAGTCTGCTTACATGCTCACTCACCATTGGAGTCAATACAGGATATTTCTTTTTGCATAACACTTCCTTCTTGGTTGGATCTCACAAAACAGCTGGTATTCTTTGGGCAGGTCTGGCCATCGCAGTTGATTTCTCCTGGAAACATCATTTTTTAGATATTTGTTATAAATCTAGTAATACTTTTAAAAACTATAGATTAATAATTCGATAACATTTTGTCTACATTATTAGTATTTGATCTGGCCTGTGGTTGTATTTACTGTTCATAATATTCATCAATTTTTTAATTTTAAATACTCAAATACTCGTGTAAAAACATAAATAAGAGGTGGCACACTGGACAAGTTCAAAATGTAACTAGTCTTCAAGCGACACACTGGTTGGAAACATTTCGCCGTCCTTGGGCTATAAACCTCTCCTCACATTCTCATTGACCACAAGTCCATGAATAATGCTCAAAAAGTTGAAGTCAAATCAACTTTTTAAATTATATACTATTCCCTACTCACTAAATTTTGATTGTGGACATTGTCTTTGAAAGTAATATGTTCATATTGTATCTGAATTATATGCTGTGGACATCAACAACTATGATAGTAAATAAAAGGGAAATACTAAATTTTCGACTATGTAATTGAGGAATAGCTATACCGCAATATTCATGACAATGATAAAATTGGAGACAAATAAAAGTAAAATTTGATTTACTAGTACAGGCACCACTTAATTTTAGTAGGCTAATTTTTTGTTTCAAAATGTATATCCGCTATAATAATTACCAGTTTCGCTGTCCAGCAAAAAAAATTATCTCGAAAACCCATAAGACCTAGGAAGATGAAAGTTTGCAAGCAAGTAGCCCCAAACCCAAAAGAGTGCAGGAATACATGACGAGTGAAAATTTCCATGGGGCCCCTCTAACTTTGGGTGAAGGGGTGGTCCAAAAAACCAAAGTTAGAAAAATCTCTAATCCCAAAAGACTTAAGAAGCTGAAATTTTTCAGGCAAGTAGCCCCTAACTATAAAGGGTGCAGGAATACTTAACCAAAAATTCATATGGGGGCCCCAAAAAAATAAAATATATATTATATAAATGTTGTTTATAATTAAATCTTCAATTGAGGAAGTTTCACACTTTGATTGTAGTGAATATTTGAACTACTATAGTGTCTTATTGAAACATACCTCCCCCTATCCCCCACACAGATTTTTAGGATCACTAAAAAAATGATTTCTATTCACTATCAATGTCCAACAAATGCTTATGGGAATCATTAAGTGACCAGAAATGAAGCAGTTGATTTTTAATAGGATATTATGTTAGTAGTTAAGTAAAATTTGTTCTCTGAGTAAACCCATACTTACTCTGTGACATTAAGAACCCGAAAGTTCATTGCCGCACTTACAAAAGTACGCCATTCTAATGTTATCTTCCCATTACTAGGCTTCCATTAGTTTATCATTGAATGCCCTGTAAACGATTCTCGATTCTTCCAATCGCTCCACATGTTCTGCCCACTGAATTCTGTTGGTTTCCATTGTTTTAACAAATATATTGTGATAAGTACAAGTTATGTAACTCATCATTATGTAACCTCCACTTCCCAGTATCCTTATCCCTTTTTGGACCAAAACCATTCCTAAGCACCTTACACTTAAAATAAGTATTTTTAAAGGCCTCAACTTATAGAAGAAGAAAAATGTATTGAATGAGATTTAATTTCATTATTAACTAATAATTTGATTTATGAAATTTGCACTGTTAAGATATCCACTAGTCATGTGTTAGGGATGAATATAAACTCGGTCTTTGCACCATTAATTATTAACTATGAGCAAACCCAGCCTTATCGCATGACATAGTAAAAGTACCAACTTGGTACGTACAATAAGTTGTACCGTAATCAGCTAAAAAGTGACTCAACCCTGGGCCACCCTTGTAACTTGGCGATCAGGAATAATAACAAGAGGTCTCACCGTTTCCGCCCATTAAGAGTAAGAAGAAAATACTGAAGACACAGCAAGCAGCAACAACAAGGAAACTAGTAGCCTCATGGTGTCTGAGCTGAAAGGAAGAACTTATATGAGTCGTTTAGCTTTTCAAACCATTTTATACAAACAATATTTGATGTGTACTTTTTAAATTGACTGACACCTGCTTCTAAGCGTCACGCTCCTGTGAGACTAGACTGCCGATGACAGGTTATCTGGGTTCGAACGAACGCTAAATTTCACTGATGAATAATTTGTCGATGGCCTGGTTTCAAATCCGGTATTCTAAAGTTAGTATTTATCAAATTAAACCCCCTTGTATTAATTTACCAACCTATTTCATCTATGTTCCGAGAAGTCAACTAGAGGTGTGTGTGACCGTGGTTTGATACAGCGCCTGTTATCATTTTAATAGTCCAGTTGTAGAATTACATGAGTGTCGTCTGTTGATATAAGCTTACGTTTACACCAGAGGCCACGGGGGCAGGCCCTACCAACATTTTTCAACATAAAACATATTTTTTCTTTCTTTTTATTCTAAAAATGGAAAAAAAACACATTAAAAGAGTGGAACACCATTATCTACACGCAGCGACTTATTGGATTCCTTATACAGTATTCAAGTCAAAATCAATTGTTCCTCGCTCCAAACGTCACGCGAGGACTGTACCAGCGCTCTATTGACTGAATATAGAAGATAGGCGAGTCCCACATGAGGAATTTGGAATTCATTTAGAAAATATATTTAAGTTTAAAACATTCGGAGTAGTAAATATTGCATCACAGATTCCGCAGTCAAAATTTAAGTCCAAAAATACAATGAAAAGGTGTCAAAAAATAGGCATATTAGAGTACTATATACTGTGATACTGATGAACTGGCATTAAGAGACAAACGCGCCTGATTTTTGTACAAGTAATATTACTTGGTAAGTTTAATTCAAAACCGGTTTTATTTTATTCTTTCTGTTTGTAAATTTGTTAAGTGATTTTGTAATACTAATGATTTTTAAAAATTAGGAAAACGTAAATGAATTTAATTTAATATGTTAACACGTGGGTAGAAAAAAAATCAATACTGGTAAGCTTTGACCCCACCAAAAATAAAATCTCGCTCCGCCACTGGCTTACACGCCAACAATAAATATAACGGTAAATATTAAATAAAAGCGAAAAAATTACTGTTGAAATTATTTTTACAATCATAACTTTTCATTAAATACGTGAGGTGATATATAGAGTAGTTTACACGTGACTATAAACGATCAACGTGTCCTCTGCACAAACAAACCTCGCAGTGACAAATCACCAACATGAATCATCGGAGTCCCCGACATATGTGTACATCAGTTGAATGCGCGGTGAACGATAGTCACGCGGACTAAATGCCAGTCTCATCTGGTCTATCTTGCCGGGGAGGTCTGGTTTAGAGCACAATCAGAGTGTACTTTAGGTGTTTTTCCAAAGTGGTTTCCCACTTTCCTTCCATGCAGATTTCCAACCCTACTTCTTTAGCTTACAATAGTGAAAATGCGTAGGTCTATAGTCTGGATGGGGTACTAACCCAATTTTCTTACGAATGAAGATCTCTGACAGCAAGAAAGTTCACGCGTCCATAAGTTAAGTCAAGTGATCTGCAACTGTAACTTTTTATATTATTGATACTATAAAACAAAACTAATGTCATAGTAAGATGTCATCACTGTTGAGAGCAAAATAATATGTTAGTATTTTTTAAAAGTTTACTTCAAATATCCATTCGTAAGAAAACTCAAAAGTATTTTTAGGGGAACTTTTAATGTGTGTACTAAGTACGTAACCCGCCTCGTGGCGTAGTTGGCTAACGCGCTAGTCGTGTTGAGCTCGACTGCTGAAGACGGGGAGATCGTGATTCGAATCTCGGTCGGGTGAACTAGGGGTGGTTTTTCCTAAATGGTTTTTCACTCTCCCTCCACTCAAATGCGGGTTCACTTCCTCTAAATTCAACCAACCCAATCCATTAGCATTAATTAGTACTTAAAACGTATAACCCGAACGGGTAGTAAGATGCAATGCTAAATAATAAACTAAGTACATTTTTATCATACATAATTTTATATCACGTCACAAGCCTATACATCTATGACACATCTTCACAGCACTATATTATAGCTGGACTTGACATGTTATATGCGTTTTTTTGAAAAATTATTTACAATATTGGAGAAGAATTTTCACCCTTCCCCTTGAGTTAAACATGAAATTAACTTATGTTGTGGATAGACGCAGAATCTTTGTTTTTGTGGTGGATACAAGCGGAAATAATTGTTGATTGATTTTAATTGTGTTTTCAAAAGTTTTTTTTAAAGGGGGGGGGGGGGCTAGCATATTTTTTGAATATTGGCTGTCTCAAGAAGCTTGTGATAACAGTTACAGGTAGCCTACTTTCTCGTGATTGAATTTTTTTCACATTTCACAAAAGGCACACACATATCTAGCTTTAGATAAAATACGCCACTTAAAGCTTAGAATTTGGAGTGGATAGAAATGGCATCATCTACCCATTTATCTAAATTTGGATTGTTACACTTAAACAATACAGCCTGCGTCACTGAATGGGATAATCACATCTAGTAAATGGCTATGGTAATCATACTCCACAAATCTAAAATCAAGGTTTTGGATCACCATTAGAAATATATCTTATAAGACTGATATAAAAATAAATATATAGGTGCCAATATTCCATCTGTCAAGAATAAAAATCCACAATCTATAAAATAGTACTAGCTGGCAGACCATAAGGTTGGGCTTATGCACATATTGAAGTAGATTTGATAACTTTTCTCAGCCGTCACATTTTGCTAGCGTTGAAACTAAATGTTTTTTTGTCAATGTTCTAAACCTATCATCGTACCACAAAATTTCACCATACTTCTTTGATTTTAAAAACACGTATATTTTACCCGTTCCTATAACTCAAAACCGTAGCAATATGGGAACGTGTTTGCATGATATCTCTGAATCAGGTTCCCGTGATAAATGTTATGTTTTTGACAAAACAATAGAAACTTAAATCCCTAAGCATTAACAACAACACCATCATGATTTTTGCAGTTCACTTTTTACAAAGAAACAATCTTATCTGACAGCTAGAAAAGCTACTAGATCTACTTTCACATACGTCTTGTAATGTGATCTACAACTGTCACTTTTGATAGATATTTTCAATATATATGAAACAACACTAATAATATAGTAAAAAATTATCACTACTGTCCGTAAAAATACATGTTTATGTTTTCTAAAGGGTTCTTCCTTAGATTTAGTGGGCCCCCTCACCTGAGTAAACAAAGGAGTCAACGTCAGTTTGTAAAGACTGTGACAAGCTCCCCGATGTGACAAGCTCACTGATAAGTATGTTCTCTGCCAGACCTGTGTGTCGCACTGTGTGCTATCATGGCACGGACCTCTCGCCTACACGTCAAGGTCACATGAATTGCAACAATCCCTTCATTAACCACGCGAAGAGGAGGGGGAGAGGGGCGCGATGAGCTAAACAGTTCCTCACGGAATATTTATATCAATGATCATGTGGTCTTGGGGTTGATAACCGACCAAGTCCTTCATCAAGTTATCATTGACGTTTTTACACCAGTTTCAAATAAGTAAGACTAGCGATTGGCACCGCCTTAATAATGAACTGAGAACCATTCATATAAACGTTCTTGGCCACAGAAGAGGGTTAGAATTAATACAAAACTTTTTTTTTCATCCGTTGCGTCAACCCGAAAGCGAACTCTAACGACCAAGCGGCCACAGCATGTTGGCGAAGAGAGTGCCAACATTTGCAGAAGAGGTGTCATGTACATCACAAGAATACTTCGGCCAGTAATCTTAGTTTTCTAGACTGGAGCTGCTACTATTTTATTCAAGTAGCTTCTTATTTGATCTCAAGAGGCTGAGTTTGACCCCGTTACAGACTTAGTGTTTCCCAGAAGAATCTGGGAGCACCCGGGATCGAACCCAAGACCTCTGAATCTATCGCCAAGAAGTTTGACTATTTGATAATAACAGAGGCGGTCATTATACAGTTTTAGATACACACAATAGTCGGATAGTCAGAGGAAAAACCTTTAAGAACATATATTATAATTTGGAGAAGTCAACATTGGAAAAAGGTTAATGTTTCTACACGACAATTGAGGAGTACATGGATTGGTGTGTGAGCACATGATGGTAGATCAACAGCTATTTCCATAGGAAGTGTCAGGTAACATAAACAGCAACTAGATCTATTTTCACGTATTCATACATCAAGCCATGTTATTTGCAGCGATAGTTTTAGATAGATATTATCAACACCTAGACAATAATACTATTAATACAGTAAATATCATCAATGTTGACCGCAAAATACATGTTTGTTTCTTCTAAAAGACCCTTCTCATAAAAATTGAAATGAAATAGCTTTATGAACTGAAGCAAGTAGTTGGTTCTTTGAGCAGACAAGTGACAACGACACCGCTTGAACCCTTGACCTCTAAAGCACATATGGTACAAATCTCTCACGTTTCGAGCACATCAATGACAGTATTTGGCTATGGATTTTGGGATCATTGTAGTCTTTGTCCACCAGGGGGAGGACTACAACCAGGGTATTTGCCCATCTCTCCAGCCCCCCCCCCTCTCCTCAAGATTTTATTTTTCATAAAAAAGAAAATCTCCCCAAGATCACAAATCATTTTAATAGGAGTAAAAACATGCCGAGCAGGTAACGAGTATCACCGCTAGCGCTGGTCACGGTAAAGATAGATGTCACGGTCGTTTCAGGTAACGAGTATCGCCGCTAGCGCTGCTCAGGTAAGATAGATGTCACGGTCGTTTCAGGAAACGAGTATCGCCGCTAGCGCTGTCACTGGTAAAGATATATGTCACGGTCGTTATCAGGTAACGAGTATCGCCGCAGCGCTGCTCATGGTGAAGATAGATGTCACGGTCGTTTCAGGTACGAGTATCGCCGCTAGCGCTGGTCACGGTAAAGATAGATGTCACGGTCGTTGGCAGGTAAGAGTATCGCCGCTAGCGCTGGTCACGGTAAAGATAGATGTCACGGTCGTTGGCAGGTAACGAGTATCGCGCTAGCGCTGCTCACGGTGAAGATAGATGTCACGGTCGTTATCAGGTAACGAGTATCGCCGCTAGCGCTGCTCATGGTAAAGATATATGTCACGGTCGTTATCAGGTAACGAGTATCGCCGCTACGCATGCTCAGGTAAGATAGATGTCACGGTCGTTGTCAGGTAACGAGTATCGCCGCTAGCGCTGGTCAGGTAAAGATAGATGTCACGGTCGTTGTCAGGTAACGAGTATCGCCGCTAGCGCTGCTCATGGTGAAGATAGATGTCACGGTCGTTGTCAGGTAACGAGTATCGCCGCAAGCGCTGGTCACGGTAAAGATAGATGTCACGGTCGTTGTCAGGTAACGAGTATCGCCGCTAGCGCTGCTCACGGTAAAGATAGATGTCACGGTCGTTGTCAGGTAACGAGTATCGCCGCAAGCGCTGGTCACGGTACAGATAGATGTCACGGTCGTTGTCAGGTAACGAGTATCGCCACAGCGCTGCTCATGGTGAAGATAGATGTCCACGGTCGTTATCAGGTAACGAGTATCGCCGCTAGCACTGCTCATGGTGAAGATATATGTTCACGGTCGTTATCAGGTAACGAGTATCGCCGCAAGCGCTGGTCATCGGAAAGATAGATGTCACGGTCGTTGTCAGGTAACGAGTATCGCCGCGCTGTCATGGTGAATGAGTTAGTATGTCACGGGTCCGTTAATCAGGTAACGAGTATCGCCGCTAGCGCTGCTCATGGTGAAGATAGATGTCACGGTCGTTTCAGGTAACGAGTATCGCCGCAAGCGCTGGTCACTGGTAAGATAGATGTCACGGTCGTTGTCAGGTAACGAGTATCGCCATAGCGCTGTCACTGTAAAGATAGATGTCACGGTCGTTTCAGGTAACGAGTATCGCCGCAAGCGCTGGTCAGGTGAAGATAGATGTCACGGTCGTTGTCAGGTAACGAGTATCGCCGCTAGCGCTGTCACGGTGAAGATAGATGTCACGGTCGTTGTCAGGTAACGAGTATCGCCGCTAGCGCTGCTCATGGTGAAGATAGATGTCACGGTCGTTGTCAGGTAACGAGTATCGCCGCTAGCGCTGCTCATGGTGAAGATAGATGTCACGGTCGTTTCAGGTAACGAGTATCGCCGCAGCGCTGGTCATGGTGAAGATAGATGTCACGGTCGTTGTCAGGTAACGAGTATCGCCGCGCCTGCTCATGGTGAAGATAGATGTCACGGTCGTTGTCAGGTAACGAGTATCGCCGCTAGCGCTGCTCATGGTGAAGATAGATGTCACGGTCGTTGTCAGGTAACGAGTATCGCCGCAAGCGCTGGTCACGGTAAGATAGATGTCACGGTCGTTGTCAGGTAACGAGTATCGCCGCTAGCGCTGCTCAGGTGAAGATAGATGTCACGGTCGTTGTCAGGTAACGAGTATCGCCGCAAGCGCTGGTCACGGTAAAGATAGATGTCACGGTCGTTTCAGGTAACGAGTATCGCCGCTAGCGCTGCTCATGGTGAAGATAGATGTCACGGTCGTTGTCAGGTAACGAGTATCGCCAGCGCTGCTCACTGGTGAAGATAGATGTCACGGTCGTTGTCAGGTAACGAGTATCCCTGCACGGTGAAGATAGATGTCACGGTCGTTGTCAGGTAAGAGTATCACCTCTGGTCACGGTGAAGATAGATGTCACGGTTTGTCAGGTAAGAGTATCAGCCTCTCGGTCACGGTGAAGATAGATGTCACGGTTGTTGTCAGGTAACGAGTATCGCCGCTAGCGCTGGTCCCCGCAGGAGCCACGGTGGAGGGGAACCGGACATCATCCAGCTTTTAAAGAGTCTCATTTCCAAAAAATCGGAGGAAAGACCGTTCCAAATAAGTCACATAGAAACCGGCGAGTGGGATTTAGAGGGGGAGGTCATTGACCCTACTGGAATAAATAAGGCCTCCCCCCCAACCCCTTTTAATAGTATTGAATATGAAGCTGAAAGACTTGCATCAAACTACAAATAACTTCTCGAGGCATCCAAAAATAAATTATATATATTCTAGCTGAATATAATTTTACAAAAAATGTCAGGTGATGACAACTCCTAATAGATTACAATAGCATTCCATTTTCGAAATTTTACAAAAGGATAAATTCCAAATAGCATATAAGCGAGTGGTTTCCGAGCTGGAGGGTACAAAGGCGTAAAATAGTTTAGAAGTACACTCAAAATAGCTTCAAGGAACATCCAAATGAAAATATTTCCGGAGTGGATCACTTTAAAATTCTTCAAGGAGATTAAAAAAAAATCCAAGGTCAGGATTACTCAAATTATCTTCTAGAGGTATCCTATTTTCAAAAATTTGCCGAAGGACAGCCACTTCAAATAAATTTTATAAGCATCCAAGTTTTAAAAAGAAATTGAGTAAAACTACTCTAAATAACATATACAAATAATATAATTTCCAAAATGTAGGGAGGAGGAACATTACAAATAGTTTTAGGGATATTCAATTTAAAAACGTTTATTGTAGGTGGAGAGGGAGGCATTTTAGGGGAAGGGTGGAAATCAAGTCCCCCAAAAAATTGTTTTTTTGCTTGTCACTTTTACACAAATAAGGTTTCACCGCCACTGAGGAGCCACATTAGTAAACACCAATCCTTTTACTTTGTGTAGCATGCAATGCATCGTTAGAGTAATGATGATATTGATGATGATGGATTTATTAACTATGCTTTCATTGCGAACATTATACATTATATTCTTTAAATTGAAAAAAGACACCTGGGGGATTTAAATAATATGATATGTAGATGCAGCTATAACCGTCCACTAAAAATTAAGCTGTACTGAGTGAAAATCACACATCAACAAATCACGCAAGGACTGGACTGTCTGGACTGTGGACTGCCGAGCCGACCACTGTTTTTAGAACAGGTGATACAGCTCAACCAATCACAGCCAAGCAGACCTTTATCATCGCGATGATAAAAACAAAATAGTTTGTTCTGTCATCGACATCGCAGTGAACATCGATGGTGACTTTCAATGAAACATCCACCACAACCTGCTCGACATGTTGTTACCCCAACATCCACCACAGCCTTCTCGACATGTTGTTACCCCAACATCCACCACAACCTGCTCGACATGTTGTTACCCCAACATCCAGCACAACCTGCTCGAAATATTGTTACCCCAACATCCACCACAACCTGCTCGACATGTTGTTACCCCAACATCCACCACAGCCTGCTCGACATGTTGTTACCCCAACATCCACCACAATCTGCTCGACATGTTGTTACCCCAACATCCAGCACAACCTGCTCGAAATATTGTTACCCCAACATCCACCACAACCTGCTCGACATGTTGTTACCCCAACATCCACCACAGCCTGCTCGACATGTTGTTACCCCAACATCCACCACAACCTGCTCGACATGTTGTTACCCCAACATCCAGCACAACCTGCTTGACATATTGTTACCCCAACATCCACCACAACCTGCTCGACATGTTGTTACCCCAACATCCACACAGCCTGCTCGACATGTTGTTACCCAACATCCACCACAGCTTGCTCGACATGTTGTTACCCCAACATCCACCACAGCTTGCTCGACATGTTGTTACCCCAACATCCACCACAGCCTGCTCGACATGTTGTTACCCCAACATCCACCACAATCTGCTCGACATGTTGCTACCCCAACATCCACCACAGCCTGCTCGACATGTTGTTACCCCAACATCTGCAGTACAAGTATAATAATATATATAGATAGAGCTACAAAGATGAGAACCTTTTCTAATGAACCAAAGAGTAATGTGTAAATTTGATACATTTAATTGAGTTTTATTACAAATAATTACCATAAACCGAAAAATAAAGCCATTCATCTAACTTATTAAGTAAATAATTGACCAAAGTTACCATAAAGTGAGCCTTAAATAGTTTCTAGAAGCATATAATAGCATTACATTTTATTGGATTATGGTGATATTCTGACTACGATCTTGATTTTATGTACCCCTTCTCCCCTTAAATTAGAGTTATGAGTGCACCACTGATGACGAGATAGAAAATCAGAAAAACTAATACATATTAGATAAGTCCTAAACATGAGAATATCGACACGAGCAAAAGAAGAGGCTACCGTTAGATTAGCCTAAGATATAATGTACCCTTCATTTAACCTGAAAGGTTACTTTGATTGGTTACACTATGGTGAAGCTTATAAGCTGGGCCAGGATATAATCAGTAAGTGTAAGACCTACCTTTCAAGATAAATTAATTGTAATTAATTCTTTCAGCAGAGTCCTGGTTAGATTATTATTATTATTATTATTATTATTATTATTAGCACCGCGTCTTACTACCCGTTCGGGTTATACGCACTTACGCTAATGTTTAATGGTAGGGGATTATGAGATGAAATGAAGGACCTACAGTTTAACGTGGAATCCCAACCACGGTGGAGGCCTGGCATTCCCCACATTCACAAGATGTCTTGTCAGAGGTGAAGGAAGGGTTTGGTAATCAGATAAATCTGTGCCGGGACCGAGGATTGAACCCCGGCCGCCAGCACAGAAGTCTGACGCCTTACCCCTAGACCGCCAGGTCACCCACAGGGTTATTAGATTCTTGACTGGTGTATTGTTTAGTTTTAACTTTTAAGTTCCTTAAAATGCACCCGTATATTGTACAGTATGCGTTAGCTACGGTTATCCTGAATCAGCACAAAGAGGTGCACACTAGTTCTACAAATGGTAAAAGTATTATGACATTGAATATATCCTCGTCATTGCTATTTTTTTTAGAAAATGTACTCACATTCGCAAGGGGAGAGAGTGAGAAACCAATCAATAATTACCATTCCCAGCTGGTATTCAAACATCTACCGTCTTGTCTCGTTACTGACAAAACCAGACCAGACTTTGGTTGAGTGCGATCACCGAGCTAGGTCAACCGAAAGTTAAAATTCGTAGCTATAACGTGAGTCGTAAAAATAGTTCACTTTCAGAGTAAAGTAATAACTAAGTAATTAAAAAACATATTTTAAAAAGAATGTGTCATTAACATTGTCACGGTTTTTTTTTACTGTCTGATAACAATGTTATCGGCCATAGGAGTACAGGAAATCATTAACAATGTACAGTTTGTTAGTAAAAAAATAGAACATTAGTTGAAAACATTTCGTATCAGACTATTCATTTTTGTAAACGGGACGCTATAATCTATATTCCAAACCAAACCAATGGTTCTCAAACTTCTTTCCCTTGTGACACAGTAATATTTATATATCCTAGAGATGAATCGTGGCACACCGATCGCTTAGGTTGGCAATACTTTGAGATGACGTCAGACGCGCATCCGCTGCTAGCCCAATAACATGACCATTCTTGTCGAATGTATAGTGAGAAGAGCTGTCTGCTGAATGTTTGATGTGTTTTGCATTTAGTGAGTACTATGTGCTGTATTCAAGTTATGTTTTTATTTCTTGTGAGATTTTAATGTTAAATAGATAAGTTTTGGTCAAACGGAAAAAGTACTAATTAATCTGTGGAATATCAAAGTGGAAACGAAAATGAAAATGGAAACGAATCAGTTGCAAGGGTGAATTACATGCAAACTTCTGTGCCTGCCATACCGTTCCTTGGTACAACTTGCAACTACAACGATGGTTGCCTGAACTTTGAATTCACGTATACCGACCCTGAAAAGTTTCCGATTCATGAATGTGTGGTGTGTGGGAGGAAATTTAATAACTAGAGTATGTTTCCGAGTAAATTAAAAATGCGTATAAATACAAAACAGAGACATTTGACAGGTAATATAATAACAACCTATTTTAGCCATTTGTTATTATCTGATGTAAAACAAGCTAAATTCTATGGAAAAAAGAACTATAGCTGAAAAAGCCCAAGTAGCCAGCCACAAAGTGGCTAAGATAGTATCAATGAAGATGTAGCCTCACACTATTGCTAAGGATTTGATCTTGCCTTTTATTACTAAAACAATTTTAGGAGACCCAGATGGGAATGAAGTATCTTTAGTACAATTTTTAAACGATACAATTCATCTTCATATTGATTACATGTCTTCAGATATTTCGAAAAATATAGCTGAAAAATTGAGTGATGAAGTGATGAATATTCCACCCTGCAGTTGGATGAGTCGGCAGATATCAGTCAAAATTGTCTTGCAGCGAGCTACACCAGATTTGCTGACGATGATTATATTATTGAACAATTATTTTTTGTCATGCACAGAATTACTTAGCACGTCAACGGGATGAGATATATTCAACTCCATCCTCAAGACCCTAGAAAATAATCAATTGTGCTAGTAAAATTGTAATTTGTTTGTACAGACGTATGCCTACACCAACAATGACAGGAAGATTCAAAGGTTTCATTGCAAAACTAAAACAAGAAATTTTGAACGTAGGCCCTACTCATACATCGTGAAGCTCTAATGGCTAAAACTCTCCAGCCTAACTTAAAGGCGTTTTTGAGGGTAAAAGTTTTTACAAGATTTTATGAACATAAGAATGAGTTACTTAACCTCATTTCTCCTGAATAATCTGGAATTTATTTCCCACTTTAATGATGAAGCGTGGTGTAGCAAGCTAATATTTTCAGCCATTTAAATAGCCTGAATTCAAGTATGAAAGGCAAAGAAGAAAGTATGTTAACCTCAAATGACAAACCTAATGGCTTCTTAAAGAAGCTTAAACTGTAGAAACTACAAAAAAGAAAGAAAAGAAGCAGTTGCAAATGTTATATTTTAAAACTAGAAACTTAGGTTGGAACAATATCGTAAATAGAAATATTACATTGTATTACTCTAATTTAGTTTAAATAATGACATTACAAAATTACACAGTACTCTATAAGAAAGTATTATTGGAAAAATTTGATAACTTTTTAATTATTAAATCAAATAAAACATTTCCATACAATGCGAGATTTTAGTGATGGTTAAAAGTGGGCTTCCTTTAGAAATCAGGGTTTACTTTGCTTCTCTCTCCGTCAACGAATATGAGTGGGTGCGTAGTCCGTATGCAGTATCGCTTTGGACAACAACCCAACTCACTGAACTGCAGGCAGAAAGCACCCTAGAGTGAAACACCACTGGCTAAGTTTTGGATGTTAACAAAGGAGGAATATGCTGTAACTACGCTAGCACCATTTTATACTACTTTGGAAATTCGTGTCCGTTTACCATCAATATATCCCAGAATAGAGGTTTGGGGCAAGAAAAGACAAGCCCATGTGTCCCATTAACTTAAGTTATTATTTTATATTTACTCTTTCAAATAGTTAAATAAATAACTTAAATTTTCATTTATTTCGCTTTTATTTTTCCTATTAATATACTTATTAAATTTTCAGTAAAATAACGACCTAAATTTAGTGGCACACTATTTGAGAACCACTAGTCTAAATAGCATAAAAATTACCTTTTTATATTGTTTCCCTCACATAAACCTAAGTATTTAATGGCATTACGTTGTGTCATTCATATTCACGTATCAGTGGCTCAATCACGTTTTGTATTAAAGGAAGAATAAGCTAAACAGTACGTATGATAGAGGCACACTTTTATTGGTACGTATTTCACAATTACTTAACAACATTCCATTAAAATACATAAACCGTAAATGGAAAGTCAAAAGTAATCATTATTATTATTAGCACCGCGTCTTACTACCCGTCCGGGTTATACGCACTTACGCTAATGTGTAATGGTAGGGTGATTGTGAGATGAAATGAAGGACCTACAGTTTAACGTGGAATCCGAACCACGGTGGCAACCTGGCATTCCCCACATTCACAAGATGTCTTGTCAGAGGTGAAGGAAGGGTTTGGCAATCAGATAAATCTTTGCCGGGACCGAGGATTGAACCCCGGCCGCCAGCATAGAAGTCTGACACCTTACCCCTAGACCACCAGGTTCAAAAGTAATCAACCCTTCGAACTATTATCACACTACAATAAAATTAATTATCACAACACATAAGTTTCATTAGACATTTTCAAGTTAAACAAAACGAAACAAATCTTTACTATCCAAGTTCATTTTTCAGCTTTATATATTTTTGCTTGAAAATATATTTTTAATTTTAGTGAATACATTTAAACACAAGAGTTATTTAATGGCTTAGTTTGTGGGTAAGCATGATTATCATGAGAGTGGAAAGAGGAATGAGAAACCACATTAAATTACATCATTATACAGGGGCTGCTCGTCCCTAAGGCGCGGAGGCGCGCGCCCCCCCAACCCACGAATCCCCAGTTCCTTTTAAAGTTATTATTCGCACTCTCACAACAATTTTATCTTACCATAATAGTTTCAAGAAAAATATGTTTTTGGTTTAAGTAATAGCAGGCAATGTTTTTAAAATGGCACGCGGTTGGGCGCGAGGCGGTCAGCGCCTGATATTTGAAACCAAACCTTCCCACCTCTTCACCTCTTATCTTCAAATGGCATGCAGTCGGGCGCTCGACGGTCAGCGCCAGACATAGAGAAACCAAACCATCCCTCCCCTTAACCCGTTGTCCTCCTCCTGCTATAGCTTATTCTTCTTTTGAAGGCGCACTCCCTTACGCGCCCTAAGGTTGAAAGCTTGTGAAATGTGTATAGCGTGAACCAGCAATAATTGTTGTCAGTCATCTTGCGTGCTCCTGCATCTTGAGGATGTGTGTGGCGTGTGTGTTTATAATAATAATAAGTAGGGTTATTTTAGGATAATGTTTATTTGAGTTATATGTTTTAATACTTTTTGTAACTAAGCTTAATATGAATAGTTCAATTCAAGCGCTTAAGACAACGAATATAGCAAGATTAACTCTTGATCAAAAAAGAGAATAGAATTCATTAGGTAGGCCATGTCCTGAATTTTGTATGGAACAAAGTGAAAACATACATACCTATATACCTATATATCTATGCACATTACACAGCTGCAGTTTTTTCTACAACACATCCACGTCCTTTGGGGGAAGTTTATTTATTTTTTATCTGTCCATGTTGTTTGTGATATTAATTTTTGAGTTTAACTAAATGAATATTTAGCAAAACATATTCCGAAATTTGTGTCTTCTTTTAAATATATTATTTAGAAATAATTTATTAATTAAACAGGCTGCGCCCTCCAGTGTCTAAAGTGACGAACCGCCACTGTCATTATATCTTAGTTGGATTTGAAGCCCAACCTCCCATAAGACGTAATCCAGTATATTAAGAGACTAACGCATCAGGCTGTGTGATCTGTGGTACCTGATAAAATTCAGCCTACATAAGAGTATATTACGTCATTGATTAAATTAGCTCACATTCTGTTCAATGGGCACACACATTTAACTCGTCTTCTTGATCGGGTGGTTAGGGAGGCTAACCGCAGACCTCGGGAACTATGGTTTATTAAGTTTAGTACATTTAGGATCACTTTAACAGATCTTTCATTTTAAAATTATTACTATTATTTGAGCGTATCACATGGTATGCCACTAGAGTTTGTCAGCTATTCATTCCTGGACTTTGACTGGCCGTGGCGGATATGTAACCGTCTGCTGAAGTTGAGCCACCATGTCGATGAGGTTACTTCGGCCTGATGAGATGAGGTGATGATGATGATTATGTGATGCCAGTAGGGGTCTTAAGCCTAATTTAAGCCTAATTAACCAGACCATAGCATCCATAGGAACTATTAGCTTCGTGAAAAATACATATGATACCATCGGGAATAGAACCCAGGACCTCTAGATGAGTAGCAAGGATCGATGACCACCAGATGTATAGGCCGGGATTTATATTTCTTATAGATATAAAAACATAATATCTTTAAACGGTTTCACTGGTCTCACTTAATGTGTTTTGTAAGTGTAATACAGAAAACCCCACTACGATGTAACGTCCGATTAAATATATATTTCCTTACTTCGTTAGGTGTTTATCTGTAGGGCAAAGGGGCTATTGAGAGGAATAAATATTTACATAAATTCACTACCATGTATTCAGCGTGATAGGGCAGTTAAAAATTAATATTTTTTTTCATCAAATAAATATTTATAGATATGATGGGGGGAACATAGTAAAATAATGATTTTATTTAATTTTCGTCACAAAAACATAGTGTAATCTTAACAGTTCTTAAATATTTGTTGTGGCAATATTACGGAACATGGAATTTTCTCTTAATTTAAAATATTTTCGTTCAAATTTTGTTTAATGCTCATGACAAATATTCAAGAAAATAGTTTAGAATATGTAGAAAATTATTCAGAATGTATCTACTAAAGTACTATTTTATTTTAGCCCAAATATAGTTTTTTATTAATAAAAACTGCAAACATAAGAACTTAATTCGAATTCCCTTTGACCTCCCCTTAATTAAGTTTGTGTATAAACATTTTTAGTAAATATTTCCGTTATGTAAATTTAATTAAATATATACTTGTTTTAGTTGGGGGAAAAACATGCATTTATCTAAATTTGTTAAATTTACTAAACATCTTCTAACAAGATTAGTGTTAGACTGCGGGATCAACGTGCTTGCCATTTTTTGCCCTCTCTATTAATCTCTCACTCTCTCTCTCTTTATCTCTGTTCAGCAGGTAGCCAACAGCCTCACATCTAAGGGGCTTAGAGTGGTCAAGGGAAGAGCTTATCGAAAAGAAAGAGACTTTTAGAAGAGTCTGGGTTCGTTTTCTTCGAATCTAATAGAATAGTTTATAAATAGAGTATTACAGACTCCTAACTTAACTCTTAACATTTTTTACATCTTCTGTTAGCTGTCAGCTTAGGGGTAGATCCAGGAGGGGGCGCGCACCCCTATCAACAAATTAAACCAATTATAACAATGTTAAAGTCACTACTAGTTTTATTGTCACGTAATACTATATCACTAACCAGATTTAATTCAAAAAATTGTTATTGGTAATATTATCAAATTACTAATATACGGTAATTACATACTTAAGACAAAAAGTGCATTAAGTATTAAAACGGTGAACATAGACATTAATGAAATTACCCAAATCTAAGTTGGGCACCTTTGAGATCCTACCACCCCTAGCACCACACTACGGGGTAAAACCCCCATCTATTTCATGCCATTCTGTCGTCAAACGCGAAGTATCTTACTGCCAATGGTGTTTGCCAATCAGTTTGCGTTTTTCATTACTAGTTCACCGTCATGGTTTTAATATAATATTTTATATTAATAATTACAATATTGATTGAATAGCTAAAAGCACTATGTATATACTAATTGTTATAATGTTTAAACCTATTTACCTCTTAATAATCATTATTTGTTTATGTTCTTATTATTTGGTTTTAGTAAATTTCAATACTAATCGCGAATTTCGAGCTATATCCTCCATTTGAGGATTATTCTCAAGCCTAACGTTACACTGAAAAATTACTTCAAGATTTACTCTCAAATTTTGAAGTATTTTTCTGTCAGCATTTCTTGAGGGGAACCTCCCTCGACCCAATCCCGTGAGAGCACCCACACAAGTAGATTATTAATTTAATCGTTTATTTATTTATATATATAATGATTGGTAATAAAGCGAGTGTTATGAAACTTTAGAATACTTTAATTGCAGTAAGTAAATGAAATCTAAGTGAAATCTTATAAATAATATAGGCCTATTTTTTATGATAAAAAAACTTAGATTTTGTCTCACCATAAACATTGATAAAAACCTTACGCGAGATGGATTTCGACCATACCATCACCTCGTAAGTAAACGTAAGAAACCGTCTAACAAAATGATTTCTTACTGTATACAAAAAATTTGACAGTGATTTTTTGTTGATACAGCAAAATATTTTGCTAGGTATATTTAGACAAACTAGTTTTGTAGTTCACACCACATTTTTTGTAACGTGTACAAAAAAAGTTTTTCTCTGTACTAACCCAACCCCGAAAAAAAAACCCTTAGGTAATTTAAGGATGGACCCACCATTTCTATTATTATTGGACTCTAGGAAACAATTTTGAACGCTATAATTAAAAAGAATGTGTTTTAACTTATTACGTACTATGTAATATTGGCATATAATATACAAGAAGTTGAAAAACATCGTGATAAATACAAAACACAGCGTAATACAGTATTAATTATTACTTATTAGTTATGCATTATGTATGAATATAAGCCCAGCCTCAACATAAACGTTAACAATATTGTTATCGGCGACATACAGCTGGTCACGCTAAACGTAGTTTGTTCTTTAGCCAACAGATGTCATGACAATCCTTAAAAAACAACATTCTATCTTAGCTGCTCTTGCGACACATAATATAATACAAACGTATTTTTAAATAATAAGAGAGTACATTTAAAATAGTACTCATAATTTGTAATATATTATAAAATACATCATGATCAATCATTTTCACAATTTTATCTATATTCAAAACATGATAATAATAGTAATAACAGTAATGGTTATTATTATAATATTTATTTTATAAAACATAAATTAACTTTAAAATAATTATCTAGATATAATTTGATGAACTTGGATAATAGTTCCGCTAATTCTCTTAAAATCTCTCGAACCAATAACTTTTTTCGTAAACTTTAATAAAAATAATTAGGTGACCTGGTGGTCTAGGGGTAAGGTGTCAGATTTCTGTGCTGGCGGCCGGGGTTCAATCCTCGGTCCCGGCACATATTTATCTGTTTACCAAACCCTTCCTTCACCTCTGACAAGACATCTTGTGAATGTGGGGAATGCCAGGCCTCTACCGTGGTTCGGATTCCACGTTAAACTGTAGGTCCTTCATTTCATCTCACAATCACCCTACCATTACACATTAGCGTAAGTGCGTATAACCCGAATGGGTAGTAAGACGCGATGCTAATAATAAAAATAAAATAATTGTGTATTATTTAAGCCAATCAACAAAGGTTTATGAGAAACACCGTAGGATTTATTTAATAACGTAAATATCATAGAAATCAAACCACTATTTCATAAAACTATAAATAACGTGATATGTGAGCTAAAAAAAACCACACATTTATTATATATCCTATTTAATCTTCTATAATACAAACCAATGTTGTTATTAATCTTAAACTAGTGGTTTGACAAATTATTCTTAGATTTTGTATTAAAAAACTTCATATTAAAGCTCCGCTCGAATTACTATACACAATTCATTAATAATTAAATTATTATTCCTCGTAATATTCTTCAATTCTCAGCACTTATAAAATTAAAAGAAAAATCTTTAATTCTTAGTGACTGAGGTCACATTCAAAGTGAACTCCGAAACATTTGAACCAAACTTGCTTTTACATCAGAAATTTCTACCCCAATGATTCATTCTTATATAATATAAAATACGAACGAACAAACGAACCTTGTTTCGTAAGCTTAATCCTTAACTATTATTCTATTGTATCATTTACTATGTCAGAAATGATCTCATCACCTTAATAATACATGTGTTTACCAGAAATACATGTAGAACTACTTGAAGTTTAGTTTGTTCAACATGGAAACAGTGTATTGTAAGAGGTGTAGGGTGAGAAATATATATGTTTTATATGATAATAGTGAAAAAGGTTTCATTTCTAACCTCGCTAGCAGTTTTTTTTGTAACACAGCATTTTTTTTAGCACCACGTCTTAGTACCCGTTCGGGCTATACGCCTATGCATAACTACGCTAATGTGTTAGGGATTATAATATGGTTGAATTCTAAACGGAATGTACCCACATTTACGTGGAGGGAGGAAAAATCACCCTCAATACATCAGACCGGGTTTGAACCCCGATCTTCCTTTCTTTGGAAGTAATTTATTGCGGGAGTAGTGAATTAGACCATGCGGCCACCGAAGTGGGTGCTAGCATTATTAAATGAGATTCTGGTAGGGAAGAACTCTTAGAAAACAAACATTTTAAGATAACATTGCTAACATTTAATAATATTTTTATTGTTATTTTATAGATATTGATAATATCTATTAAAAATAACAGCTGCAGATCAAAAGACTTAACGTATGAATAAGAATACGTGCATGTATCTAGTAATTTTTCTACTCTCAGATATTCTTATGTAAATTTGACTGTAGGTTATTTTCGTTGTAAGCAACAAAATGCACTTTCTCTCAAATAATTAGACTCGTAAATAATGAAAAAGTATTAATTTTTTTTATTAGAAAAAGTAGGGGTTTGTGGAATTTTCAAGTTGGATGTAGAGTACTACATTTTATAAAACAGATTAAGTACCCAGGTCTAACAGTGCAGTTATCCACTTCAGTGATCGCAGGGTCTAACGCGTCGTTCTCGTGCTAAACTGGGCTACCACTGACGCTAGGATAGGGGTTCGAATCCCGGTTTGCCTGTAATGAGGATGATTTTTCTCAAGTGGTTTCCTACCCTAACTTCACGCAAATGCGGGCACATTTCCAATACTGTAATTAATACATGCCTATAGCCCGAATGGTTACTAAGACGCAGTGTGGAGAGGGGGGGGGGGAGATGTATATTCAATCGTACATTTTCCAAATTGAATCTCCCATCATCAAGGTTAAAGTCTATCTTCCACACTCACCTCCTTAAAGTTCTGAGAAAATGGCAGGCTTATGCACATCCACCCAACCATATATCTCTAAAAAAAATCTTTCGATGACGTTTAACAGCCCCCCTCTACCTCCCTCAACAATCTTGTACGGGTTATTGTCTCTCGGGACACATCGAACCACACAAAGGTTTAATTGGTTTAGACTTTTATGTTCGCGTTTCTGGGTAGAGAGGTCCTCTCCACAAGGGTCTCAAACGTAAATCACTTCATTTTTCTTTCACTCGTGGCCTTGCACAAAACCACTAAGGCGTTGAGACTTTGAACGCCACTCGGCTACTTTTGAGAAACATTGTTGGCTTCGAATCCCGTTGTGGTTAAAGACTTAGAGTATAATTTCCACGTTAATAACGTCATTATAATTATATAATGTATGCTTTGAGTGAGCTATAATAACAAGCTTTGTTAAAATATAATAATTTTACTTTTAATATTTTGACTCAACCGTGAACATATTTTTCTCTTAATTTATAACATTTAAAACTATATTCAATTAATAAAGCCTGAAACACCGAATAAAATTATAATATTTTTGATGTAGCTTGTGTTAGTTTAATAGAATTAAACATGTTGGACATCGTTCATTGTATTAACACAATCCTGCTAACAAAAATAATGAGCCAAATTCATTTTGAAAATGAGTCAAAACACTATTCTTCTCGTTGAATATCATCTGTTGATGGTTTTTGTCTATATATAAAAATATATAAGAATCAAGTATATAATAAATATTTATGTTTGGCGTTCAAAAATAGAGCAGCGCTAGAGGGCCATTTTCAACATTTATTGATATAGTTTGTTGTATACTAATGAAACTTGACTACTTATATGTGTCAGGTATAGTGTCACCTAGAAAAAAATTAGTATACAAAAGTTAAAATAACAAAAAATTCAATTCAGAGGAAAAAAATTGGGTGACCTGGTGGTTTAGGGGTAAGGTGTCAGACTTCTGTGTTGGGGATCCGGGGTTCAATCCTCGTTTCCGGCACAGATTTATATGATTGCCAAACCCTTCCCTCACCTCTGACAAGACGTGTATTAATCACAACTTGTGAATGTGTGGAATGCCAGGCCTCCACCGTGGTTCGGATCCCACGTTAAACTGTAGGTCCTCCATTTTATCTCACAATCCCCCTACCATTACACATTATCGTAAGTGCATATAACTCGAACGGGTAGTAAGACACGGTGCTAATAATGAATTTGGAGAAAATATTGAGAATGACGTTGTATAAGAACTTATTTAATCTCTGTAATATTTTACTAAATCAAATACTGAGATGATAAGCTTACATTCCTACCTACATCACTTTACTGACCGATGTTATTTGTCAGTTTTAAAATCGGAACAAAATTAAATTTGAATCAAATTAAATATGGAAATGTAGCACACATTCAGAGGCGTGCTTCTAGGTCTCACAGATATTATAGCACACAAAAATGATGGTTAGTGTCGATGATTTAGCTTTTTTCATATTTGAGTGATTTTCCTAATCCTTTACCAAAATAAATTACAACTTCTAGAAAATTATATTTAATAGTCTAATAGCATATAAAAATGGAGAAATAAGACTCCTTCTAATCTTAACTTGAAATATGGCTGTTTTTAAACAATAAATGTCCTACTAGAGCAAAAAAAAAAATAATAATAATAATAATAATAAAAAAATAATAATTAAAAAACTAAAAAAGCTAGAAATTGCCGTGAGACGTTCAGATCTAAAGCAATATTTAACTCTGCAATGCCTTATTTCAAAATTTGGTTCACACCAAAATAAAGTCGAAAGATTCCAAAAACCGGGCTCTTTTTCCTTAATATCCCAATGGTTTGAGTTTTATTAATAGATTTTTTTTGCAAAACTGAGATATTAGATCATTTTCAACGACTTTTTAAGCAGACTTAATGAAAACGGCCCTAGATTCAGCCTTCCTTTAACAAATACAGCAATTTTTTGATAGGCCCATTACAGGAAATGTTAAGATATTTGAGAACCATAAGCGAGATTTCCTCTTCGCCTCGAGATAAGAAATGTCACAGTTTTCTATCCCCTCTTTCCTATTGACATGACAAAGGTGAACGGCGAAAGGGAGTATAAGCTTATACAGAATATATAGGTAGTTCCAGAAAACGACACCGACCATTGTATTTTAAACCATGGGATCTGACAGCGATTAGTACTCTCTCGCCGACTGAGGTGGCCACCTTAACTAACACAAGAGGCGTGGGCTAAGGTCAAAAAGGTTCTACTAACAAATTCAAAACCATTATTTTTTTATGTTTTTAAAATTGAAGGCAGGCACTGTTGTTTGAAATAACATTTTATATTAGCTTTCCTTAAATGGATTTTAGCCTTAGTATTAATTTTGTCTGAAGAGGGATGCCCCAGAGGGTGAGGCGTCTTGACCCCCCTCACCCCCCAGCCACCCCTATTTTGACCTTAGTTGAAATGATAGAATAATATTAATATATTTATTTCAGTTATTTCAGATGTTGTACTCGAAGATTTAGTGAAGAACCACGTAATATGGAATGTATGTTATAATAAAAAATGTATTATCATAACTTTGAAAACTTATTGTGTGTGTATCTATTTATCTACACATCTATGTAGAACAATATGTACACACACATGTTGCTAAGAGATCATCTCACTGTTTTTTAACCTATATATTAAATACTTGGTTACGATTGAACTAGAAACCACATAGAAGTGTTTTTCCCCCTAATTCTTCACTTGACAACGAAGATATTGGTCTCAATGATTTATTTTTTTATTTTAGAATAATTATATAATTTATTTTCAAAGTTTTAAATCTGCTTCACTGGTTTAAATTCCACTGTCTTCTAAAGCTATGGCTGCACGAATCCACTCCCCACAGACAGCATCGGCGTAGATGAATCGTCTAGAGAGCAGTCACCCGCACTTTTACCATGTGGTGACGTCCGTGAAGTTGGCCCCCCCATTTTTAAAAAAATCAAGTTTTTATGATTGAAATAGTTTGTTCTTCGTTTGCGCGCGCGCACGCGCGCACACACATACATACACACACACACACACACACACACACACTTAAAAATTAGAGTTTTAACACACACCTCTCCCTGAAGAACTTCTTGAATACGCATCTTTTTGTATCATAACTTATTACACTTCAAATAATAATAATAATAATAATAATAATAATAATAATAATAATAACCATACACGTTATATAAATAAAGTGATAGTTTTTATGTTTTGCGCAAGGCCTACACATGAACGTGAAAATAATATTGATTGAAAGTACATACATACATACATACATACATACATACATACATACATACATACATACATACATACATACATACATACATACATACACACATACATACACACATACATACATACATACATACATACATACATACATACATATACACACATACATACATACATACATACATACATACATACATACATACATACATACATACATACATACATACATACATACATACATACACACATACATACACACATACATACATACATACATACATACATACATACATACATACATACATACATACATACAACATACATACATATTATACTGTTCGAATTAATTGGGACAAACATGTTTTCCTTGTCTGAGTTTATATGTGATTACCAGTGATGTCCCGAACCGCCTGAAACAGGTTATATCTGCCTAGAGGCAGTGTGATGGATCGACCTTGACTGTAATTTACTTGTTTGACTGGTTTTAGTGTATCAGTAATTCAGTTGTGAGACTTTCAGTGTGGCAGCTGGTGGTTATAATTTTGCGTTCCGTGTTTCACGTGTTACTTTTGCTTGTTCAAAGATGGATATTACTCCGAGGAAGCG